>JBBBDQ010001803.1:660000-670000 GCA_037127315.1 Ascarosepion bandense
TGCAATGGATATCGGCTCGGGACGAGAAATCGGAGAGCCGAGTTCGAATTTCAGTTGCGGGCAAATACCTTTATAAAAATATATTAAGCCGTCTCTTCCCTTCAGTTACAGAACTATAGAACTCAGATTGGGTTCTATAGCCTTGGTTGGCAACCAGTCTACCACAGAAAGTAATGGCAACCTACTGCGGGAAAATCTTCTGTTCAGTTATGTCTCTTTCGAGACATGATCGCCCAAGCGTGTATCACGTAGGGCACTTTACTTAATGACTGACGAGAAAAAATTCAGTTAAAAACTCGTTTTCGGATTGTCCCCTTTAAAATCAAATCCCCCCCCCACCCACCTCCATTGTGGGAGCCACAGATCTAAACTGTCAGCTGTAAACAACCACTTTCTGTGATCAATGGTAAGAAATGGCCTGAGGGTCTTGACAAAGATCATCCTTCGTTAGATATTATGGGCTGGTGCTACAGAATCACGAAAAACTGTACTAAATAAGATAAACTACATCACTTGTGGACTATCAACAGCGGCAACCACTAAAATGGATAGCACATCTAAACTTATTTATAAATGGAACATTTTCTCTGTGTGTGTGTATGTGTCTGTGTGTGCATGTCTGTTACCTATAGACTCCGAAACGGCTGAACCGATTTTCTTGAAAATTTACACAGTTGTACTATAAGAGTGTTCTTAGCTAGGTTTTGTGTCGAGGTACCCTTCATAAATATCGAAAATCGATAATCGAAAAAATCGGGTTATAGAAGGAGTGGTCCGATTTTAATCAAATTTGATACACTCATAGACAAAGACATAAGAAATGATATTCAGAAGTTTCAAGGTTGCACTTCTTACTATAGTGCAGAAAATCGATAATATATATATATATATATATATATATATATATATATATATATATATATATAAGGCAAGATGTTTGTGTGTGTGTGTCTGTTTATATGCCTGTATGTCTGTATTTTTTTTTCCAGCTCTTTTATTTAGGTATAATTGCAGTTCTTAGTCTCAGCTATGATACCATTTACTCAGGTGACTTATTTAGCCTTCAAAATTTAGTTTACAACGAAAAAAACTTATTTGATATCGATACCAGGAAATCAAAATTTGACTTACATCTATTTATTTTTCTTTCAGTCTACGGTTTCGCTTTAACTGGAAACAACTATTGCTTTTTAGTCTTTCGTGCCAACGTCCAAAGAGTCTGAGCTCCAGGACCATGGATTAGTTTTGGTTATACTGCTAGTGTAACATAAGTGAAAATATGCACAACTTAAAAAAAAAAGGTTTTAAAGGAAACTCCCATCAATGCTGAAAAGAGCGATAACAGCTACTGGATTTGAGAAAAACTATGTTCCTGAAAAATTGTTTTAAAAGAAAGATTTCGTAAACTTCAAGTGAAAACATTACTGGCTGTTAGGTCACTAAATGCCAAAATGTTTTCTTATAGGGAAATGGCTAATATTACCGTTAGTATTTTATTTTGTTCTTTCAAAAGGTCCAAACAAAAGATATGCATTTTTAAAAAATGGGGGGGGGGGAACCTTTCGTTCTTCGAAAGCTTTTTCTGACTGGGCTGTCTGAAACACACCTAACACAAAGATAGTTTCCCTTATATAAAGTTCAAACTCTACCGAAAAGCACATTTCCTATAGTAAGACTCTCGAATTTCCAGGCCGGTAGACGTAGAATTACACGTTTAAAAAACAGGGATATCGACTCAACATGTGTATCACAGGATGTAGTTTTTATATTATTGTGAAATAATATCGGATTATAAATAATATCTTTCAATTATTTAGAAATAACTTTGTTTTGAACTGGATACAACAATTAAAGTTCGCAGATATGGGCTTTGAAAGGTACCAACAGGAGATGTGGGTTTCTTCAAAGGAACAAAAGCTTCTTTTCTTGTGAGGTCACTCATGGCTAAGCCGGCTAAAGCACACCTGTTTCGAGGGTGGTTTCCTCAATGTAAGAAGGAAGCAAGACTTTATAAAGGTGTGCTTTATAAATTCCTGCTTATTTTACATTGAGGGTGGTTTCTTCAATGTAAGAAGGAAGCAGGTCTTAATAAAGGTGTTCTAAAAGCACACCTTTATTAAGACTCTCGAATTTTCAGGCCGGTAGACAAAATATCTTTTTTAATAAGCCAATTTTCAAGCAAGATTAAACTTTGACTTGTAGTAAGGGACACAAAGTCTTTAAAATGCCTGCTATCAGCGTCTCTATTTTATGTTTGCATCACCATTGCCGGCGATTTTCGAAAAAAAAAAAACAATTGAGCAAATTTGTTATTTTTGCTGTGAGAAAACATCAACAACTGCCAATGCATGGGAAAATAACGGCAAAAATATTCAATTTTAGGGACACCTGACATTGCCCGTGGGTTGCAGTGGTCGACAACCGAACTTTTAATAGCTTTTCTGTTTTGTTTAAGAATGCTCAAAACAAAATCAGTTCGCGCCCAAACAGATTTCATTTTGAGGAGGATACATCCATAGGCCTCGCCAGAAGAGCCAAGTGGTGGCGCAGGCTAGGAGTAGGTTCCTGGTAAAAAGTTAATTTACTGATAATATATTGAAAATAAAAAAAATGTTGCCGCTCTAGAAACCATTATATTTGTTTCTTTCCCATTTGCGTTTGGCTGGTTGCATAAAATTAACTGTACGTTGATAGGTTTATGGTGAGAAAACTAATGGAGAAAAAAATGATGGGTCAGGGAAAATCCTGCAACACGAGTAAACGCACAAAGACAATGGATGAAGAAGAAAGGGAACTTGAGATAGCAAGAAGAAGATGAAAAATGAAGAAATTCCGGTTGAAGAAAAACGGGAAGGCTTTCAGAAAAGTGTGAAAATCATTTGGACAAAAAAAAAAAAATGAAAACGCAATGAATGAGTTGAAGCGGAATGTATAAAGGGCAGAATACCGAAGAAGAAGAAGAAAAAAAAGAAGTAAAAAAAGAGAGAGGGGGGTTGAAATACAATTATAAAAAGAAAGAAAAAAGAAGGAAAGAAAGAAAATGGCGAAAGAAAGAAAAAAATCAGAGGGCAGATGAAAAAAGAAAGAAAACAATAAAGGAAAAAACAAAAAGAAAGAAAGAAAAAACGAAAGACACCGTGAAAAAAGAAAGACAAAAGAAAGAATGGACGAAAGAAAGAAAGAAAGAAAGAAAGAAAGAAAGAAAGAAAAAAGAAAGAAAGAATGGATGGAAAAAACAGAAAACAGTAAAGAAAAAAACAGAAAGAAAGAAAGATAGATAGAAAGAGAAAATAGGAAAAAGAAAAGAAAAACAGTAAATAAATAAATAAAGAAAGAAAGAAAGAAAGAAAGAATGGATGGAAAAGACAGAAAACAGTAAAGAAAAAAACAGAAAGAAAGAAAAAAAGATAGAAAGAGAAAATAGGAAAAAGAAAAGAAAAACAGTAAATAAAGGAAAGAAAGAGAGAAAGAAGACGAAACAAAAAAATGGATGGAAAAGACAGAAAACAATAAAGAAAGAAGAAACAGAAAGAAAGAAAGATAGAAAGAGAAAATAGGAAAAAGGAAAGAAAGGAGAAAAAAGGACAGACAGACAGACAGACTACCTGGGGTAAGATAGCCAATGAAGCGATAATTGAATTTGTAAACATATCAACCAGAAATAAATAAAAAAAGAAGAAATAGGAAAAAAAAAAACAAAATGGAAAGAAAAAAAAGAAAACGTAGAAAAAAAAAGAAGGAAAGAGAAAGTAGAAAAAAAGAAAAACATCGGGAGAAAGACCGAAAATCAAAGAAAAAAAAACAAAAATAAAATAGAAAGAAAAATAAAATAGAAAATGAAAGAAAGAAAGAAAGAAAGAAAGAAAGAAAACAGGAATGAAAAGAAAGACGAAAATAGAATGAATAAATAAATAAATAAAGGAAAAAAACAATAAAGAAAGAAAGAAAAAATATAGAAGAAAGAAAGAACAAAAAGAAAGAATGTATACCTGAGGGACGATAGCCAATGAAGCGACAATTGAATTTGTACACATGCCAACCACACCCCTTTCTCTCTCTGTCCCCGTTGTTTAACCCCCTCACACGTTCGTTCAAGTCTTCTTACCCACATCCAACACCCAAATCCTCCTCACTACATCTGGCAAAATGGAAGGAGCAAATGTCGGCCTCATTGTAAATTGAAAATTCGTTTAAGCAAAGGTCTGTAGTTATGAATTTCATTTCTACTTCAAATTAGCCGGACTTGACTTCGTGACTTGGCCTTATCGAAACTGAAGGCGGCAAAGGAAGGACTTGGCAAACGAATGCTTGGAGAAACGTTTCAAAGAGGCACCTAGACGGAAGGTTAATCGTAATCTATTGACACGGACTAAATTGACTGACAGAATTGAAGTCCTCTGTCTGTTTTGCGTATTCAAAATGACCTCTTTCTCCACCAGACCCTTGATAGAGCAGAGCACCTCTTGAAGAAGACAAAAGAAATAAAGAAAGAAAAATGAAAGAAAGAAAAAGAAGAATGAATGAATGAGTGAATTAATTGTGAGTGAATGAAAGATAAAGTTTAAAAATAGAAAAAGAATAAGAAAGTAGAATTGCAAGGAATTAAGAAAACGAAAAAGATGAAGAGAATGAGAAAGAGGAAGAATAGATAAAAACAAAAAGTAATTGACGAGGAGAAAATGCAGGATAAAATAAAAGAGGTGGGGGGTGTTAAAGCACAAGATAAAAGAAAGGCGAACTGAGAAGAGGAAAGAGGAGGAGGAAATGAAATAAAAGAAAGAAGATAAGAGGCGAAAGAGAAACAAGAAAAGCAAAAGAAAGAAAAAGCAGAAAAAAGTGTGAGGAGAACTAAAAAGACGAAGGGGAGAAGGAAAAGGTGGAAAAGAAGAGGGAGAAGGAAGAGGGAAAAAATAAGCAAGAGGAGAAGAAAGAGGTTAAAGAGAAGAAAGAGGTGGAAGAGAAGTAAAAGAAGGGAGATGAGGAAGAGAGGTAAAAGAAGTAAGAAAAGAAAGAGAAGGAAGAGGTGGAACAGAAGGAAGAAGAGGAAGATAAGGAAGAGGTAAAAGAGACGTAAGAAGCAAAGTAAAAGTAGGGAGAGAAGAAGGAAAAGGTGAAAAAAGCAAAACGGGGGGAGGAGAGGCAAAGGAAGAGGTAAAAAGTAAGAGGCTAAATAAAAATAGAAAGAGGAGAAGGATGAGGTGAAAGAGCTGAAAAAGGCAAAATAGGGGGAGGAGAGGAAAAGGAAGAGGTAGAAAAGTAAGAGGCTAAATAAAAGTAGAAAGAAGAGAAGGATGAGGTGAAAGAGTTGAAAAGGGCAAAATAGGAGGAGGAGAGGAAAAGGAAGAGGTAGAAAAGTAAGAGGCTAAATAAAAGTAGAAAGAGGAGAAGGAAGAGGTGAAAAAGCTGAAAAAGGCAAAATAGGGGGAGGAGAGGAAAAGGAAGAGGTAGAAAAGTAAGAGGCTAAATAAAAGTAGAAAGAGGAGAAGGAAGAGGTGAAAAAGCTGAAAAAGGCAAAATAGGGGGAGTAGAGGAAAAGGACGAGGTAGAAAAGTAAGAGGCTAAATAAAAGTAGAAAGAGGAGAAGGAAGAGGTGGAAGAGAAGAAAGAGGCTAAGTAAAAGTATGGAGAGGAGAAGGAAGAGGTGAAAGAGCTGGAAAAAACAAATTAGGGGGAGGAGAAGAAAAGGAAAATGTAGAAAAGTAAGAGGCTACATAAAAGTAGAGAGAGGAGAAGGAAGAGGCGGAAGAGAAGAAAGAGGCTAAGTAAAAAGAGGAAGATTGGAAAAAAGAGGTGATACAGAAAAAAGAGCGGAAATATAAGTAGGGAGAGTAGAAGGGAGGAGTGGAAGAGAAGTAAGAGGCGAAGGGGAGAAGAAGAGGTGTATTAGAGAGAAAGAGAAAGAGTAATCGAAGGGTGTAGTCTAAGAAAAAGAAAGGGGAAGTAAATATAGAGTTCGAGAGGAAAGGTGGAAGTGATACGAGGAGGAGGATGAAAAATGAAGGGAGAAAAAAGTTGGAGAATCATGTTAGGAAAAATGGTGAAGTGGTAGACATAAACGGTAGATAAAACGTATAGAAACGAAGAAGAAGCGATTAGAAAGACAAGGGAAGGAGGAAAAGATGAATAATTAATAAAGAAGGAAAAAAATGGCAAAGGAAAAGATGAAGAAGAAAAAAGATGAAGAAAATTAACAAATAAAAATAAATAAGCAAAGAAGAAGAAAATCCGGGTAGAAAATGGCAATTAAGAAGAAGAAGAAGATATTTAGCAGGGAAAAAGAAGAAAACAAACGAAAGAAACTAAGAAAAAGAAGAATAAATTGGCAAGAGAACAGGAAGGTACTGGTCAACGAAGAGAATGAAGAAAATTAGGGAAAAAAATAAGCAAAGAAGAAGAAAAAACAGGTAGAAAGAATAAGAATTTGACAAACAGAAATAAATGGAAAAAAAAGAGAAAAATCAATTAAAAAGGAGAATTTGGAAATCAAAAAGAAGTAAAGAAGAAAAAAAATTGAAAATCGAAAACAAAAAGAAAACAAAAATAAATGAGCAAAGAAGAGGAAATGGATTAAAAAGAAGAGGAAAATGGATTAAAAAGAAGAGGGAAATGGATTAAAAAGAAGAGGAAAATGGATTAGAAAGAAGAGGGAAATGGATTAGAAAGAAGAGGAAAATGGATTAAAAAGAAGAGGAAAATGGATTAGAAAGAAGAGGAAATGGATTAAAAAGAAGAGGAAAATGGATTAAAAAGAAGAGGAAAATGGATTAGAAAGAAGAGGAAATGGATTAAAAAGAAGAGGAAATGGATTAGAAAGAAGAGGAAAATGGATTAAAAAGAAGAGGCAAATGGATTAGAAAGAAGAGGAAACTGGATTAAAAAGAAGAGGGAAATGGATTAGAAAGAAGAGGAAAATGGATTAAAAAGAAGAGGAAAATGGATTAGAAAGAAGAGGAAATGGATTAAAAAGAAGAGGAAATGGATTAAAAAGAAGAGGAAAATGGATTAAAAAGAAGAGGAAATGGATTAGAAAGAAGAGGAAATGGATTAGAAAGAAGAGGAAATGGATTAAAAAGAAGAGGAAAATGGATTAAAAAGAAGAGGAAATGGATTAGAAAGAAGAGGGAAATGGATTAAAAAGAAGAGGAAATGGATTGAAAAGAAGAGGAAAATGGATTAAAAAGAAGAGGAAAATGGATTAGAAAGAAGAGGAAATGGATTAAAAAGAAGAGGAAAATGGATTAAAAAGAAGAGGAAAATGGATTAGAAAGAAGAGGAAATGGATTAAAAAGAAGAGGAAATGGATTAGAAAGAAGAGGAAAATGGATTAAAAAGAAGAGGCAAATGGATTAGAAAGAAGAGGAAACTGGATTAAAAAGAAGAGGGAAATGGATTAGAAAGAAGAGGAAAATGGATTAAAAAGAAGAGGAAAATGGATTAGAAAGAAGAGTAAATGGATTAAAAAGAAGAGGAAATGGATTAAAAAGAAGAGGAAAATGGATTAAAAAGAAGAGGAAATGGATTAGAAAGAAGAGGAAAATGGATTAAAAAGAAGAGGAAAATGGATTAGAAAGAAGAGGAAATGGATTAAAAAGAAGAGGAAAATGGATTAAAAAAAGAGGAAATGGATTAGAAAGAAGAGGAAATGGATTAAAAAGAAGAGGAAAATGGATTAAAAAGAAGAGGAAATGGATTAGAAAGAAGAGGGAAATGGATTAAAAAGAAGAGGAAATGGATTGAAAAGAAGAGGAAAATGGATTAAAAAGAAGAGGAAATGGATTAGAAAGAAGAGGGAAATGGATTAAAAAGAAGAGGAAATGGATTAGAAAGAAGAGGAAAATGGATTAAAAAGAAGAGGAAATGGATTGAAAAGAAGAGGAAAATGGATTAAAAAGAAAAAGAAAATGGATTAAAAAGAAGAGGGAAATGGATTAAAAAGAAGAGGAAAATGGATTAAAAAGAAGAGGAAATGGATTAAAAAGAAGAGGAAAATGGATTAAAAAGAAGAGGAAAATGGATTAAAAAGAAGAGGAAATGGATTAGAAAGAAGAGGGAAATGGAAATTAAAAAGAAGAGGAAATAGAAAGAAGAGGAAAATGGATTAAAAAGAAGAGGAAAATGGATTAAAAGAAGAGGAAAATGGATTGAAAGAAGAGGAAATGGATTAAAAAGAAGAGGAAAATGGATTAGAAAGAAGAGGAAATGGATTGAAAAGAAGAGGAAAATGGATTAAAAAGAAAGAAGGAAAATGGAAATTGAAGAGGGAAATGGAAAAAGAAGAGGAAAATGGATTAAAAAGAAGAGGAAAATGGATTAAAAAGAAGAGGAAAATGGATTAGAAAAAGAAGAGGAAAATGGATTAAAAAGAAGAGGAAATGGATTAGAAAAAGAAGAGGAAAATGGATTAGAAAGAAGAGGAAAATGGATTAAAAAGAAGAGGAAATGGATTAGAAAGAAGAGGAAAATGGATTAGAAAGAAGAGGAAAATGGATTAGAAAGAAGAGGGAAATGGATTAGAAAGAAGAGGGAAATGGATTAAAAAGAAGAGGAAATGGATTAAAAAGAAGAGGAAATGGATTAAAAAGAAGAGGAAAATGGATCAGAAAGAAGAGGAAAATGGATTAAAAAGAAGAGGAAAATGGATTAGAAAGAAGAGGGAAATTAAAAAACAAAAAAAATGAAGAAAAAGAAGAAAACAGTGAAAGACAAAAAGAAGCAAAGAAAAAGACAGAGTAGTAGAAATTGAAAAACATTTGAGTAAAATAATTCTTCAAAAGTTTTGGTCGACGACATAAAAAATAATAATTGCTTCCCTTTCTAATTTCTCGTCGACATCTTCCCAATTTATGTTGGAGATGGCGTTCATTTTGGTGAGTTGGCAAACGCGCCTGATACGAGAAGCAGGTTGTTGGGGTTGGACTGGCTTAGCCTAAGAAAAATCCCGGTTTCAAAGTTCGAGTGGAGAAGGTGAGAGGGCTGATAAATCCCTCTGCACGAAAATAAAAGTATGTTGGATGGCGTGGGGCACGGAGTCGACTAAAAGGAGGCTGTATCTTCAGAGAAAAGGCTGTGACACTGAAATTATACTCATTGAAAAGGGGCCCTCTCCCGTTTCGCCTGCTACCCGCCCTAAAAACGCGTCTCTCTGAAATTCATCAACTGCTAATTCTTTCCCGTGCAATACCGAATGTGTTGAAGGAACGAAATATTATTATCGTCGCTACTAAAATGTCCAACCGCCGAGATTTTCGATGGTAGAAGCCAATATGTGTTTTCGGTTTTGGCTTGCGTGTGGAGAAAGCGGAGAATAAAGAGTGTTATGAGATTTTCAGGAACCGGGAAAATGGAGAGTGAAGTTGAAATAAAAAGGAGAGTAAGGAGTACTGAAAACAGGATGAGCAGGCCGAGAAGGAAGAAGAGTGAGAGGATGAGGAAGGTTTTAATTGTGTCATTGCATGTCGTCGTCGTCGTCGTTTTTGGATTGTTATTGCTTTTCTTCAAGTGGGTTTTTTAAGTTACGAATGCCCATTGAGTTTGAGGCGATATAAAAAGAGAAGCAGGAGAGATCAAGAGTGAGGTGATTGGAAAAAGACATAGACTAAAGATAAGAGTGAGATAGATAGATAGATAGATAGATAGATAGATAGATAGATAGATAGATAGATAGATATGAACATAGATAGATAGATAGATAGATAGATAGATAGATAGATAGATAGATATGAACAATAAGATGATAGATAGATAGATATGAACAATAAGATGATAGATAGATAGATATGAACAATAAGATAGATAGATAGATAGATAGATAGATAGATAGATATGAACAATAAGATGATAGATAGATAGATATGAACAATAAGATGATAGATAGATAGATATGAACAATAAGAATAAGATAGATAGATAGATAGATAGATAGATAGATAGATAGATAGATAGATATGAACAATAGATAGATAGATAGATAGATAGATAGATAGATAGATAGATAGATAGA
>JBBBDQ010001803.1:675000-687500 GCA_037127315.1 Ascarosepion bandense
CCCCCACTAATTACTACTTAATAATATAATACATCTCTTCCCACTCTAGTTATGAGTCAACTAATAGAACAGATTGGGTTCTATAGCCTTGGCTAGCAACCAGTCTACCGCAGAAAGCAATGGCAACCTTCTGCCCAGTCAGTCATGTCTCTTTCGAGAACTCAGTCAGTCAGTTAAGTGTCATACGTGATACACGCTTGGGCGATCATATCTCGAATAAGACATGACTGACTGGGCAAAAAAGATCATCTCGCAGTAGTTTGCCATTGCTTTCTACGGTAGACTGGTTGCCAGCCAAGGCTATACAACCCAATCTGTTCTATTAGTTGACTCATAACTAGAGTGGGAAGAGATGTATTATATTATTAAGTAGTAATTTGTGGGGGGGGGGTCAGTTTATTACTTCACAACAATAGAAAACCGATCTCCCACTTTATACCCAGTAGAAGCCTTATTCATGTTTCCAACTATTATATTCAGTCACTCACTTAAGTGCAATATGTGATACACTCTTAGGGTGATCATGTCTCGAAATAGACATGACTAACTGGGCAGAAGATTATCCCGCAGTAGGTTGCCATTGCTTTCTGCGGTAGACTGGTTGCCAGCCAAGGCTATAGAATCCAATCTGTCCTGTTATTTAATACATAACTGGAGGGAAGAAATGGATTAATACATTTTCCA
Organism: Ascarosepion bandense; assembly: GCA_037127315.1. Classification (NCBI taxonomy): domain Eukaryota; kingdom Metazoa; phylum Mollusca; class Cephalopoda; order Sepiida; family Sepiidae; genus Ascarosepion; species Ascarosepion bandense. The sequence continues at coordinate 675,685 of JBBBDQ010001803.1, forward strand.
AGAGTATTTGTGCGAAAGTGAATGCAACGAATTCAGCTGGAATTCGAACTCGGCTCTCCTATTTGTCGTTACGCGTCACTACAATTATTTGTGTTGTTAATTTATAATTACTACCTTAAGTCTTAGACCGCTCGGCCACTCTGTGCAGCACATATCAATAACTCACTTCTCCAAATTTTTATTAACCTCTGCTGTAGCCAGATATTGAACTCACAACTGTTTTTGGTCAAATCACTGGATTACTTCAACCAATGTTTTTTATCAACTGAGCCATGTGCCCTCGGGTACGAAATAAATTATTTTGCTCGAAAATTCAGTGCATATCACCTGAAGAAGGACGGAGCGTACAGCGGAGGAAACGCCGTGAATATGATAATAAAGATGAGGACACCAACCCAGATATGGCAGCAATACTCCATTTTGGTCTGGTCTGACTTTTGTAAAGATGAACCATAGTAGAAGTACTCTGTCAAAACTGGGGATTGTGCAGCTCCATACGAGATATGACAGTGATAATTTATTTTGGTCTGATCTGACTTGTAAAGAAGAAAAATGACATAAGAATCCTATCAAAGTCGGAAAGTGTGGATTGTGAAGCTCCAGACCAGATATGGCAGCAAGACCCCATTTAGATCTAGTTTGACAATTGTAAATATGAAGCATTGTAGAAGGACTCTATCAAAGATGGAAAGTGAAGATTTTACAGCTCCAACCCATATATGGCTGCATTACTCCATTTTTTGGTCTGATCTAATTCTTGTAAAGAAGGAGCAGGACAGCAGAAGTCAGGTACTTTCAGAAGCTGCATAAAGAGCTGACTATTCTCACAGCGTCTTTAGCGATAGATCGTATAAATGAATTTAACTTGATACCTAGGTTGAGTTTGAATCCCAAAAGAGGTTCAAGGCCAAGAGTTTCACTGAGAGGCCAGGAGTTTCACTGAGAGGCCAGGAGTTTCACTGAGAGCGAAACCATTAATCGTGCTGGTGAGAATCTAGGATCATGAAAAAAATTTACATGCTTGAATTTAGAAGAATAGAAACATAGAAGTCATTTTGAACGCTAAAGTACATGATTTCTATGAGTATCAGGTTCGAATATAAACCATACTAATGTTTACATTTAAAATAATAACCAAGACCTATTTTAGCTCGAATATAAAAAATACAAATGTCTACTTTTTGACTAATGTGCAAACCTGACTTACGTCTATTATTTTATTCATGTCTAAACTGAATATGTATCTACCTTTAGGCTCTAATGTCTGTCTTCTTGACCTGGGTGTAAACTGAAATAATGTCTACCTTTATGGCTCAAGGTAACCCAGACCAATGCCTATCTTTTGAAAACTGACTTCTATCTCCTTTTTTGACTATCGTGTAAACCAAACCAATGCCTATCTTTTGAAGGGTGTAATTCAGACATATGTTTTTTAATCTAGTATAAAACTGACTTCTATCTCCTTTTTTTGACTCTCGTGTAAACCAAACAAATGCCTATCTTTTGAAGGGTGTAATTCAGACATATGTTTTTTTAATCTAGTATAAAACTGATTTTTATCTCCTTTTTTGACTCCCGTGTAAACCAAACAAATGCCTATCTTTTGAAGGGTGTAATTCAGACATATGTTTTTTAATCTAGTATAAAACTGACTTCTATCTCCTTTTTTGACTCTCGTGTAAACCAAACCAATGCCTATCTTTTGAAGGGTGTAATTCAGACCGGCAAACCAATGTCTATCTGCTTGACTGGTCAATACTAAACCTACGTCTACCTTTTGACTCAAGAGTAAAACGAACCTATGTCGTCTAGCTATTTGAATCTGGTCTATACTGGAATTGTGATTGCGTGTGCAGTGGATATCGTCTCGGAACGACAAATCGGAGAGCCGAGTTCGAATTCCAGTTGAATTCCTTGCAATCACTTACGCATAAATTCCATTAAGAAAAGGACTAATTCGTCTTTTGCATTTAGTTATGGATTAAATAATAGGACAGATTGGGTTCTATAGCCTTGGCTGGCAACCAGTCTACCGCAGAAAGCAATGGCGACCTACTGCGGGATAATCTTCTGCCCAGTCGGCCATGTCTTTTTCGCGATATGATCGCCCAAAGCGTGTATCATGTATGGCACTTAACTGACTGACTGATTATACTGGAATTATGTGTGCCTTTATGACGAGTGTAAACTGAATCTATGTTTATCTTTCAACGGCTATAAACTGGAACTTTGTCTATTATTTTGACTGGACTGTTAACCGGGTCTCGGTCTACCTTTTTTGCCTAAAGTCTACACCTTTTCTATGTCTACCATTTAAATTTCGTTTAAACCGAACTAATATCTACCTATTTAACACTGATTTATATTTCTGACTGAAGTGTAATCCTAACTTTTATCTATCGTTTTCATTGTAAAGTAAGATAGACATATGCCTATATTTTGACAGATGTGAAGCAATCTAATTTTTGACTGTTATTGACTCGAGTATAAATCGGACTTAAGTTTACCTTTTAACTGTAAACTAGATTTTTGTTTTTCTTTTGACTGTAGTGTAAACCGGACCTATTTCTACATTTTCGGTTTGAAAGTTTACGTTTATTAGTAACAATGCCACAATAGCCTGACTAATTTTTAAAGAATTTTCCTACAATGAGGCATCTATTATTTTTACAAAGTTTACGTTTATTAGTAACAATGCCACAATAGTCTGACTAATTTTTAAAGAATTTTCCTACAATGAGGCGTCTATTATTTTTACAAAGTTTACGTTTATCTTACATTCGAACCAAAAAGGTAGACATAGGTGTGATTATCACGAGAGTTATAAAGTAATAAGACTTCAAGAATTTTTTTTCGTTCTTGTCTAGAATCGTTTATTTTTTATTTTTCCCTCTCTCTTTATTATTTTCTCATCTTTTCGAAGAATCTTCCTCCCTGAAATCTTTTCTCAACCGACTCCGGCTTCATTCCACGGTTTAGGTTGTTTACAGATAATAACTTTGCCGATGATTAGTTGTTAATATATACCCACAAGGTCAACAAATAAATTCTTTAACCAAGTCAAGTATAATTGTAATCAAATGATCGCAAAGTTCAAACACTAACTCCGATAGTTTCGAAAATTTTTAAGTGGGAGATATTTCAAAGCGCTGGTGATCGTATATTTTTCCATTTTGCCCGGGCAAAAAAATAAAAATAAAAATAAGGAAAACACAACAGGAAGTGTTGAGCAGTGATTAAATCCGATAATTATATTAAAGAAAATAATTTTTAAAAAAAATAGCTTTATAACAAAGGCGTTTCTCTCTTTTTTAATTCTGACTTTTGTTTAAAGAGTTCACGTTACCTTATAGGCATGCGCATATCCATCTTCCGGTTGAGTGATATCTACGCTATTTTTGTTATTTTCCTTGCAAAGAAAATTAAAAGAAATTTTGTTTTCATAAAGAGGTCTTTGTTTTCGGTAATCGGGCAAACGATAAACAACTTTTTTAACATTAATTTTTCTTTTCATTTAATTAAATTTGTTTTAAATTATTTTTCTTATTCAATTTAACTTACAATTAAAAATTAATCATTTAGTTTGCAGTATGTCTCTAAATGTATTTATTTTGCGTTACATGTTTCATTAATTTAACATTTGTCAATAAATATTTGATTGTTTTAGTTCCCGTTGAATTTTCATTCTAACCAACGGTTAATAAAAATCTGAAAAAATAAAAAAAACTCGCTCTCGCTACCTCTGTCTCTCTCACGCACAGTGTGTGTGTGTGTGTGTGTGTGTGTGTGTGTGTGTGTGTGTGTGTGTACCTTTGAGATGAAGTAGTATTTACATTTTTCGGACTGTTTCCTCAACTCTATTGCTATATTCATATTCATATGCACGATCTTTCGACCGTTGTACGCTCCAATTCCAATCACCTGAAGAAGACCGGAGCGTACAACAGTCGAAACATCGTGAATATAAATATGAATATGGCAATAAAGTTGAGAAACAGTCCAAACAATGTAATTAGCATATATACTGTGTGTGTGTGTGTGTGTGTGTGTGTGTGTGTGTGTGTGTGTGTGTGTGTGTGGTGTTAAAAATGCGATAATGTATTTTTAAGTCTTTTATTGTATTTTGTTGTCTGTGAACGATTGTTTTTCTGTCACGTCAGTTATGAACACTGCCATAATCTAATGGCTGTGTTTAGAAATTACTAATGTTAAATATCCATAAACAACAAACAACACGGTTGTATATAAAAATATAAAGTATATTTTTATTAGACGACGATAACCCGTGTGGCACAAGGACAGAGAATTGAGAGCGCGCGTCTAATGGGGGCTGACGGGGGGTCGTATCTGTTGCTCCTCTGGTCCGGTCTGGCTCTCTGCCCAGACTCTTCTGTCGTGAAATCCGTGCCCGAGGTCTTTTTTATCTCCAAACCGGTACTTCCGATTTTTGCCTCGCCTACGCACGCCCACGTAATTCTCAGAGACACCTGTTCTGTTTGCCTCTTGTGGCCATTTCCGCTACTGCCGGAAATAAGGTCAAACAACCATTCCGTTCCTTTCAACGGCCGGAAAACGCCCCCGCTTCCTCACTTCCTCGGGTGGGCCTAGATTGTTATATTACACTAATATGTCGAAGTTTCATCAACTTCAGGCTGTCTGGAATAAACGGTCTGGCAGAGACTGTCTGGAATCGTACTTACAGAAGATTTATTCCAGTTTTATAAAAAAAAAAAGCCAACACTGAAAACGATTAAGAGATTTGCAAATAAGAAAACAAAAGTCTTATTAAAAATACTTTGACGAAAGTACATTACCCCCTCTTGTTTAAAAAACCGGATTTAAAAGAGAAAATTTTGCCCAAATACTTAACCATGGTTGTGTATATATGTGTTTGTGTGGGAGTGTGTTATGTCGTTTGTGTGTGTGTGCGTGTGTTGTATGTTTGTATTAAGTGTATGTTGTGCTGTGTATTGATTGTATGTCGTGTGTGTTCTCTGTGTGCGCTGTTATGTGTTGTGTGTGTGCTGTGTTGTGTGTGTTGTGTGTGTGTCGAGTGTGTTGTGTGTTGTTGTGTTTGAGTGTTATGTTGTGTGTCGTGTGTGTTGTGTCTTGTGGGTGTGTTTTTGTGTGTGTTATGTTGTGTTGTGTGTGTGGTTGTGTGTTGTGTGAGTCTTGTGTGTTTGTTATGTGTGTAGTTGTGTGTGTTTGGCTGTGTTTGTGTGGGTCTTGTGTGTGTGTTGTTGTGTGCTGTGTTTTGTGTGTGCTGTGTTGTATGTTGTGTGTTGTATGTGTTGTGTGTTGTGTTGTGTGTGTTTTGTGGGTGTATTGTGGGTGTTTTGTGTTTGTTGTGTGGGTGTTGTGTGTGTTGTGTGGGTGTTGTGTGCGTGTTGTGAGCGTGCGCAATAATTCAGATATGGGGAAAATATAAAATAATATTTATTAATAGTAAATACAATGTAAGGACAATACAAAAACAAAAGGTACACCTTTCTTTACCAACGCATTTCATTGCCTGAGAGAATTTATCAAGGTATCATTTATGGTGGAATGGTGGGCGGGGTGACCATTCGGCTTGGTATTCTTTGAACCATTAAAATTAAATGCAAATGAAATATCTTATGAAAATTTTATTGCAAATGGTATGGTTTCATTTCTTCACGTGGATGTCTAATAAATTTAAGCAGCTCTTAGTGTTCTAGACTACAATAAATTGTAAACGCAAATTCTACTCCATCAGCTTCTTTTCTCGCACTTCCCGCCTGTGGAATTCTCTTCCGCATACTTGCTTTCCTGACAGTTACAATCTCCAAGAATTGAAATGTAAAGTCAATAGTCATCTCCTGTCACATTAACTTACATCCTCTCTCTCATGCTTTTCTACATCCACCCCACTCTCATCAGTACTTTCTTCCCTCCCCTACTCTCTTCCTGACACCCCCTGCAACCTCTCACTCCACATAATATTCCTCCTCGTCCACCCCATTCTCATCAGTAATCTCTTCCCTCTTCTACTCTCTTCCTGGTACCCTCTGCAACCTCTCACTCCACAGAACACACCTCCTCGTCCACCCACTCGCATCAGTACTCTCTTCCCTCTCCTACTCTCTTCCTGACACCCCCTGCAACCTCTCACTCCTCATAACATTCCTCCTTTGTAATCCCCTGCACAACAGTAGCAGTAAAATGCCTTGCGTGGGGTGACACGATTATTAAAAAAAAAGCTAATGATCACTCCTCCGTTGTATTGATTCCAGTGAATAAATTAAGTGAATACATGTTTTTTATACGCACATTTTCCGTCGTTATATTTCAACATTGGTTTGCAGGTATAAGACGACGTCACTCTGGTCTACTTCGCTTTGGTATACCAGGAACAATATACGACATTACCAAAATCTCTAAGTCTCTCATATCTGAAGCCAATATCAGTCAGTTAAGGTGCCATGCGTGAAACACGCTTGAGCGATCATGTCTCGAAAGAGACATGACTGACTGGGCAGAAGATTTTCTATCATGTTCTTTAAACTGTAGCTGAAGGTAGAAGAGACAGTAATTAGTGGGGGGTCAGTTTTCTATTGTTTTTAAGTAATAAATTGATCCCCCACTTTTTGCCCAGCAGACGCTTTACTTATATTTCTAACTATTTTCTTCAATCCGTCAGTTAAGTGCCATACGTGAAACACGCTTGGGCGATCATGTCTCGTTCGAGACATGACTGACTGGTCAGAACATTATCCCGCAGTAGGTTGCCATTGCTTTCTGCGGTAGATTGGTTGCCAGCCAAGGCTATAGAACCCAATCTGTCCTGTTATTTAACCCATAACTGGAAGGAATAGGCAGATTTATACCTTTCCCAAGGGTATTTGCGCGTAAGTGAATGCAATGAATTCAACCGGAATTTGAACTCGGCTCCCCGATTTCTCGTTCCAAGCCGATATCCACTGCACCACAACGCACATCCCGAAGTCAATATAAGATGAAGTAAAATGTCTGAGAAAAAAGAACTTCCAGGAAGTTATATCTTGCGTTAATCTTAAACATGACAAATTATTGGTAATTAATGTTGTCTGTCAACTTTTAAGTTCAAACACAGATTAATAGGAACATACGACCAGCAGTGATCTTATTAAGAAGTAGAAAACATAAAGTGACCCAAGTCCAAGTGTCCAAATATATTCAGAACGGATTTTGACCAAAAACAAAACAAATTTTATTCACTAAGATTTTAGAATTAATTAAATTTCAGATAATCAAAACAAATTACTTGCCTGAACTAATGTAAAAGGGGGGTGGGGTGATACTGAGATCTAGACTGTAGTAGGTAGGCCAGGTCTGGTTCAAGGTCAAGGACAATGATTTTAGAAATTGGCTGAAAAAGGCCAAAGTCAGAGGGGTCACACTGCCAGAGGGTGACCACAGTGCTACAGCCATCATTTGGTAAAATATGAAATTGAATTTCTTAGATGTGTACTTTACATACTCTGATTGGCAATACGAGGGGGGGCGTCAGTATACATTCTATGACTGAGGATGGGAGCCATGTGAAATTTGGGCGCAAGCCGAAATTGGCCCCCTTGGACGGACTTTAAACGTGTCTATTCTAAAGTCTTTTTATTCTCTTTCACTCTCTGTAACCTTCTTGTGTCTTAGTGACATGATTGCCATGCATGGGGTGAAATTATTCAAAAATATTTCGGTTTCTGAGAAATAGTTTGTATATATATGCCCAGTTTGCGGCCTCACAACTACAAAAATGACCTCCTGCCTGTCGATAAACAGCTATAAAAATCGGCAACGTTGTACAAAATCAATAATGTGTTTGCATACACTAATAGTTCGGTTAGTCGAAGGGCTCTACTCTCGGGGCCATTTTATCCCGTTTTTTTTTTTTTTTTAACTTCTTAAAGCAATCCAGAATTAGAAGTCCTATCAGGATTTATTATTGAGGACTACAATCTTAACAACAGTTTTTTGTTTGCTTTCAGCACTGTGTCTCATCTGTCTATCTACATTAGGGCAGTGTTTCCCACTGCCCTAAGGCCGAGATGTAAAGTCAGGACCAATGACATTGCAGATTCTTCTTTGGATTTTATCTCTAAATACATAGCAGAGGTATCAGACCAGGTGTGACAGTAATATTCAATGCATGGTCAGATGGTAGACTTATAAATCTGTAAGATAGATTCTTGCGATAAAAATTGTCTAGCTCGACGCAGTCAATCAACTTTCCTAGCAGCAGATCTAGAAATTAATTCCTTATAATAGTTGCAATTTATGTCAGAGGAAAGCATGAGCCCGAGAAGGCATATTTTTATTTTACTTAGTGCGTGATAAGTCAAATGGAATCATACTAAATTGTTGCAGAAAGAAAAATGGATTTTTTTAAATAAGTCTCTAGTGAAAACTGATAAACTTTTTCAAGGCAAAGATAAATTTTCTCCTGAGCACTAGTGGCATGTGCGACTTGCTTGGGATGAAATGCGTTAAAATACGCCACTTAGTCCAAATCTATCAAACGGAGAGACAACTCTGCATCGCCTGAAAGATTTTTTTTTTTAATCATTTCAGCCCAAGCAAGGCATTCCACTGCCACTATTGCGCATGGGGCTACATAGGGGAAGGTAAACAGAAGGAGTGGTTAGATATAGGAAATGTCAGAAGGAAGGTCATAGATGGCTAAGGATACTGAGGATGTCGTTAGGGTAGATGGGAAGAGTGTTTGAAAGAATGGGAGCGAGTTAGTGTGTTAGGAGGTGTCTATTGACCTTACATTTAAACTCCTGGGGAAGCAATCATGTGGAAGGGAATTCCACAGTCGGGAAGTGCTAGAGAAGAAACTGTTGGGGTAGAAGTTGCGGTTGCATTTTATCGGTTTCACTGTAAAAGGGTGGGATCTAGTTGCTAATCTAATATCTCGTGCAAATTCGTACCTAGGGGGCACCAGTGATCTAAATTCATCGGAGCAGAAGCCGTGAAAGTATTTATAGAAGAGACACAGGGAAGCCACGTCGCGCCGGTGGGAGAGAGACTGCAGGCGGTCTGCCAAGTCGGTATCGATCACATTACAGACCCTCCGCTTTACCATGTCGAGAAGCCCGAGGAGAATAGCAGGGGCACCCGACCACATAAATTTCTAATAAACAAATCATTGTTTCCCCCCCCCCCAACACACACACACACCATAAAAAGAAAATTCACTAATGTGTTTCGTGGGGATAACACGCTTGAGTCAAGTAGTCTTTCAAATTCAAATACTTCTTCTTCTTCTTCTTCTTCTTCTTCTTCTTCTATGTGCCTAGTCCCTTCAGGACGTAGGCAATCATGGCCTTCCACGTTTCCCTATCCCTGGTGGCTCTTAGCACGCTTTCTCCTGTTATACCACTCAAACCCGGCTCTTCCATCCACTAACTCAAGCCCATAAATCTAGAATGTAAATGTATAGAAACTAGCATGGCCACAAAATGAGGGATCAGTTTATATAATGATCATAATATAGAATTGATCCCCCATTTTATATCCACATTATAATTTCTTATAAACAGTTGGCATATATATTCTTCTTCTATGTGTTTTGTCCCTTCAGGGCGTAGGCGATCATGGCTCTCCACGTCTCCCTATCCCTGGTGGCTCTTAGCCCACTTTCTAAGCACCAAAGAACACAAACTGACACGTGAAGCCGCGATACTTAAAAAATGATAACGCGATATTTGAAAAACAAAGAGTCTGACATAGCACAAAACATCCATCACAATAGTTCTTCTTCTATGTGCCTTGTCCTTTCAGGACGTAGGCGATCATGGCCCTCCACGTCTCCCTACCTCTGGTGGCTCTTAGTACGTTTTCTCCTGTAACACCACGCAACCCCCGTTCTGTCATCCATCTTCTCAGGCCCTTCAAAAATGTTATCCGCTGCTTTCTCTGTCCCTTTTCCCCTCTATCTAGCCTGTTAGGAACTTCAGTTGTCTTTTCTTGATGCTCAGCATTAATTTCCTTTTCGTTTTCATCCTTTACAAAAAAAAAACTTTGCTCATATGCTTGATCCCTGATATTCGCAGCATCATTTCTGTAGAACCACATTTCAGTTGTTTCAAGTTATTTCTTCATCTTTGATGGTATTGTCCAGCATTCACTGCCATATTGAAGGACAGACAGCACGTAGCAATCCAGTACTCTCTTCCTAGTTTCTAGAGAAATTTTCCCGTCTCTTAATACTCTACTCAACTTCTGGAATGCTTCCTTCGCCATGCCAATTCGCCTTCGGATCTCTGTATCGCACTTTCCGTCTTCTGTTACAACGCTTCCCAGGTATTTAAATTTTTGTACCTGCTTGATTCTGGTATCCCCGACTTGTATTTGGCATTTTGGGCTGCCCTTTTTACTGATGACCATGCATTCGGTTTTCGTGCAGTTTATTTCTAGTCCTTTCTTGTTACTTTCTTCTGCTACCTTCTGTAGGAGGTCTTGTAGTTTCCTTTCCATGTCTTATTTGACTCTAGTATCCCCGACCTGTATTTGGCATTTTGGGCTGCCTTTTTACTGATGACCATGCATTCGGTTTTCGTGCAGTTTATTTCTAGTCCTTTCTTGTTACTTTCTTCTGCTACCTTCTGTAGGAGGTCTTGTAGTTTCCTTTCCATGTCTTATTTGACTCTAGTATCCCCGACCTGTATTTGGCATTTTGGGCTGCCCTTTTTACTGATGACCATGCATTCGGTTTTCATGTAGTTTATTTCTAGTCCTTTCTTGTTACTTTCTTCAGCTACCTTCTGTAGGGGGTCTTGTATTTTCCTTTCCGTGTCTGCAATCAGCACTGTATACCATTTCTTAATTACTAAAAGAGTGACAGAGAAAACTCTCACTCTGTCAACACATCATTTTCCTTCTTTCAATTATTTAGCTGTCTTTTCCTGGTGTTAATTATGAGTTTTCTTTTCGTTTCCATCCTCTTCAAAACCTCATCGTTACTCATGTGCTTGATCCCTGATATTCGCAGCATCCTTCTGTAGAACCACATTTCAGTTGCTTCAAGTTTTTCCTTCATCTTTGATGATATTGTCCAGCATTCACTGCCATATTGAAGAATTAAAATGCTTACTGTTACGAAACAGAATATAAATATTGAATGAATAATGTTAAATGTTGAACTTATCTTTCTGGCTCGGAGTTTAACAGGGATGCTTTCCGCTTGTCAGTGGGTTATATCGAAATATTTTGCTTTCTGCAAAACTTTTATTCTAGAAGATAAGTTGATTATTTACTTTTACACGATTTATTTTATAATCGTGTGGCCCCAAGCAAGGCATTTTACTGCCACTGTTGTGCAGGGGGTTACATAGGAGGAATGTTATGTGAAAGAGTGGCAGATTATATGGATGTCAGGAAGAGAGTATGAGAAGGAAGAAAATACTGATGAGAATGGGGTGGACGGAGAAAAAAGCATGAGAGAGAGGATGTAAGTTAGTGAGACAGGAGATGACTATTGACTTTACATTTGAATTCTTGAAAATTGTAGCTGTCGGGAAAGCAAGTAAGCGGAAGGGAATTCCATAGGCAGAAAGTGCGAGAAAAGAAGCTATTAGAGTAGAATTTGCGTTTACAATTTATCGGTTTCACAGTAAAAGGGTGGGACCTAGTTGCTAATCTTGTGGCTCGAGGAAATTCAGTGGGTACCAGTGAGCTAAGTTCATCGGAGCAGAAGCCGTGAAAGTATTTGTAGAAGAGACAAAGGGAAGCCATACTGCGTCGGTGAAAAAGCGACTGTATCCTAGCTGCCAAGTCGGGATCGATCACATTACAGATTTTCCGTTGGATTTGGT
>JBBBDQ010001803.1:690000-720000 GCA_037127315.1 Ascarosepion bandense
TGGTTGTAAATAGCTTGATTAGATATGATGCAACTTAATCATGGTTTTCAGCCATTCTTACATTCTTAGTCCACTCCCTTTATCTAATCTTTTTTTTCTCTATCTCTTTTGTTGTTGTTGTTGTTGTTGTTGTCTCACATCTCCCTCATTGTCACCCCTACACTTTCTGAGATTTATTGCTCTCGTTAAACCCACACTTTCCCTGTTGCTCTTCCTTTCGTAACTTCCTCTATATAACTCGAATTTCCAATTCCGATTTCTCCCCTGTCTTCGAACGTTCATAATTATGACCTTTAACCTATTTATCTTTTGATAACAGTTTTAATTACAGACCCTTTGCTGAATCATAAGGAATACTACATCTGGCCTGATGCTTCTTAATAACATTTGTATTTCAAGTTATCAGTTTTATCGATAACAGTTTTCTATCTTTCGATAACAGTTTTAATAACATCCATATTTTTAGTTATCAGTTTTATCGATAGCAGTTTCCTATCTTTCGATAACAGTTTTAATAACATTCGCATTTCAAGTTATCAGATTTATCGATAACAGTTTCCTATCATTCGATAACAGTTTTAATAACATTCGTATTTCAAGTTATCAGTTTTATCGATAACACTGTCCTATCTTTCGATAACAGTTTTAATAACATTTGTATTTCAAGTTATCAGTTTTACCAATAATTTCTCTTTCGATAACAGTTTTAATAATATTTGCATTTCAAGTTATCAGTTTTATAGATAACAGTTTCTTATCTTTCGATAACAGTTTTAATAATATTTGCATTTCAAGTTATCAGTTTTATCGATAACAGTTTCCTATCTTTTGATAACAGTTTTAATAACATTCCTATTTCAAGTTATCAGTTTTATCGATAACTGTTTCCTATTTTTGCATAACAGTTTCAACTATACACTCTCTTGCTAAATGTTTACTGAAAATTATATCTGTTCTGGTGCTTCTATGATTTAGTGATTCTTGAGAAAACACCAAGAATCTGCAATATTATTGGTCCTAAACGGTGTCATTTCTATAATTAATTACATGGTAATTATTCTGATGAATTTTACTTTATCGTATTAAGTATTACTTTTTACGTTATATTCTATATTTTCTTTTCTAAAGCAAGGCTATTGTTACTATTATTATTGAAATCTGAACCGTGATAGTTTCAAACACCGGAAATAAATTTTAAAGATCTTAGCCAGCACTTTCCTCAAGATATTTGCTTTGCCTTTTGCAACGCTGATATGCTGTGTGTGATTCCGATGTTAACAAAATGTTTCTAGAGAATATTTGGAATCGACCTGAGGGCTCCAATGATAACTGGCACAATCTTGGCATGTATATTCTAAATTCTTCCAATCACACTCCACCCAGGTCTATTGAAGAGGTGAAGAGGCTCATCCCTTGTTCCGTGTTTAGGATGTGGTTTCCGGCTTTCTCTTTTACAATCTTTTCACTCTTTTCTTTTTTTTTTCAATTGGAGTAGATAGACTAAACTATCGCCCGGTTCACACTCCACCCACGTCTATTGAACAGGTGAAGAGGCTCATCCCTTGTTCCCTGTTTAGGATGTGGTTTCCGGCTTTCTCTTATCCAATCTTTTCACTCTTTTTTTTTCAATTGGAGTCAGTCAGTTAAGTGCCATACGTGATACACGCTTGGGCGATCATGTCTCGAAAGAGACATGACTGACTGGGCAGAAGGTTATCCCGCAGTAGGTTGCCATTGCTTTCTGCGGTAGACTGGTTGCCGACCAAGGCTATAGAACCCAGTCTGTCCTGCTATTTAACCCATAACTGGAAGGAAGAGACGGATTAATACCTTTCCCAAGGGTATTTGCGCGAAAGTAAATTGGAGTAGACTAAATTATCGCCCGGTTCACACTCCACCCACGTCTATTGAACAGGTCTAGAGGCTCATCCCTTGTTCCCTGTTTAGGATGTGGTTTCCGGCATTCTCTTTTCCAATCTTTTCACTCTTACGTAGCCCCCTGCACATCAGTGGCGTTACCGCCTTGCTAGACGTGATACGATTTTAAAAAATCTACCCTCATCTCTTCATAGTAGTTCACAACTTCTTTACTTGCAATGGGATCTACATGGTGATGCCACTTCTATCAAAAGACACTAACGAGAAACTTTTCTTGGTTATTGTTATGTCTGGTCTTTTGCATTCAACAACTCTCACAGTCTGAATTCTGAAGTACCACATGAGTTTCCTGTGCTCATTTTTCCATACCCTTTCCAACTTATGTTTGTATCATTTGCCGGAAGTTTGGAATCTGTACTTCCGATACAAACACCAGTGACACAAATAATAACTAGTTTTGACCCGCCAAAATTTCGCTGTATTCTTATTTCTGATAAATCTTAATTCTTCAGTTAATGATCGAATTCGCTCATAGAGAGTTTTTTTTTTTAATCATATCACCCCAAGCAAAGCGAAAACGCCACTGATGCGCAGGGAGCTACGTAAGAGTGAAAAGATTGGAAAAGAGAAAAACCGGAAACCACATCCTGAACAGGAAACAAGGGATGAGCCTCTTCACCTGTTCAAAAGACGTGGGTGGAGTGTGAACCGGGCGATAGTTTAGTCTATCTACTCCAATTGAAAAAAAAAAGAAAAGAGTGAAAAGATTGGAAAAGAGAAAGCCGGAAACCACATCCTAAACAAGGAACAAGAGATGAGCCTCTTCACCTGTTCAATAGACCTGGGTGGAGTGTGATTGGAAGAATTTAGAATATACATGCCAAGATTGTGCCAGTTATCATTGGAGCCCTCAGGTCGATTCCAAATATTCTCTAGAAACTTTGTTAACATCGGAATCACACACAGCATATCAGCGTTGCAAAAGGCAAAGCAAATATCTTGAGGAAAGTGCTGGCTAAGATCTTTAAAATTTATTTCCGGTGTTTGAAACTATCACGGTTCAGATTTCAATAATAATAGTAACAATAGCCTTGCTTTAGAAAAGAAAATATAGAATATAAAGTAAAAAGTAATACTTAATACGATAAAGTAAAATTCATCAGAATAATTTTTTTTTTTTTTTTTTAATCATATCACCCCGAGCAAGGCGGTAATGCCACTGGTGTGCAGGGGGCTACGCAAGAGTGAAAAGATTTGGAAAAGAGAAAGCCGGAAACCACATCCTAAACAGGGAACAAGGGATAGAAAAGACACCGTTTAGGATTAATAATATTGTGGAGTTCTACAACATTAAAAGATCTCTAAGAATTCCTCTGTCGCATCATTAAATATCTGAGCTTAACAACTTTTAACAGAATATTGCAACAACAAATCATAAATATGAATGTTGGCCGATATTTTAAGACTACTCTTTTGAACTGAAGTACAGTTTTAGCTTTGGTTTCCGGTTCCTGTTCCTTCTACAGTTTTATTTGTTTCATTCACTCATTCCATTCTACTGACCACACTAATAAGAATTTATTAAATATGTCTGACTATTTTAGAACCCGTAACAACGAATTAAAAATAATAACCCAGCAGAACTAATATTAGACAAAACTTTTTTTGTAACAGAGTCACAAACTATTGGAATGTACTACCATCACACATAAAATTGGCAAAAACTCTTTACGGAATTTAAAAGCCTTATTCAAAAGGATAAGACACTATTAAAATTAAAATATGAGTTTCATTAGAGATGGAAATAATTTATTTTCTCTCCATCTCGGCCATGCCACAACGCTAAGAGAGGGGAGAGGGGATTTAAGAAGGGACACACGAGAGGGGAGAGGGGATTTAAGAAGGGACACACGAGAGGCCGTGAGGCCTAGAAATCCTAACCTACCTAACCTAACCATTAAGCTCTTGCAGCTTTGTGCTTTATCGCCTTGCTTAGGGTAAATTTATTTTTAAAAAAATGAAAAAATTCGAAATTGACAAATTTTTCCATTTCACAGAAACAGCCCTTAAACACTTATACATTCCGTTCTCTCTTTGTTTTTCTTTCTTTCTTTCTTTCTTTCTTTCTTTCTTTCTTTCTTTCTTCACTGAAAACAAGTAATGTCTTTTCCCCTCTTTCCACGCAGACGAAACGTATTATACCATTATTTCAGCGGTACTGGCATGGCGTAACGGTCGTGCGAACTAACACTAGTAGAGACAAGCACAACTATAATAAGACTAGCAGTATAGCCCGGTGTTGCTCGGGTGTAATGAAAGCTTTAAAACTAATCCATGGTCCTGGAGATCACTCTTTGGACGTTGGCACGAAAGACAAAAAAGCAATAATTGTTTCCAGTTAAAGCGAAACCGTAGACTGAAAGAAAAATGAATGGATGTAAGTCAAATTTTGATTTCCTGGTATCGATAAGTTTTTTTCGTCGTTAACTGAATTTTGAAGGCTAAATAAGTCCTCTGAGTAAATGGTATCATGGCTGAAACTAAGAACTACAATTATACCTACTTAGAGCCAAACCCGAAGCAAAAACTAAAATAAAAGGGCTGAAAATATACAGACATACAGGCAGATAAACAGACATACACAAACATCTTGCCTTATATATATATATATATTATCGATTTTCTGCACTATTGTAAGAACTGCAACATTGAAACTTCTGAATATCGTTTCTTATGTCTTTGTCTATGAGTGTATCAAATTTGATTAAAATCGGACTACTCCTTCTTTTTTCGATTATCGATTTTTGATATTTATCGGGGGTACCTCGACACAAAACTAAGCTAAGAACACTCGCAGACGCTTATAGTACAACTGTGTTAATTTTCAAGAAAATCGGTTCAGCCGTTTCGGAATCTATAGGTAACGGATACACACACACAGACACACACACACATAGACAACGTTCCATTTATAAATAAGTTTAGATGTTTATCTAATCATGACTGTGTGAACATTATTATTATTATTATTATTATTATTATTATGTCATTTTTTCATCATATTTCGATTTCTGCTTTGGTCTCACTACCAGCCAAGTCTGCGGGCAGACCTAAGGCAGGTCGTGGCGTGTTGTTATGGCTCCATTTCATGTTTTTCTATCTTCCCTATCATCCCTAGCATTACATAGATAAAGTTTTCCTTAGTGTGTGGGCTGTACTTAATAAGACAATTTTTTGTATATCTCTTAGGCTGGGGTTTCCAGGGATTCTTTCAATGTGTTGTTTTGTTCCATTTTTTATCATTCCAAGTGCACCTACTATCACTGGCACAACTCTTGTTTTCAATTTCCACATTTTTTCTATTTCAATTTCCAGGTCTTTATATTTTGACAGTTTTTCAAATTCCTTGATTGCTATGTTACAATCCGCTTATTATTATTATTATTATTATTATTATTATTATTATTATTATTATTATTATATCACACACACACTTTTTCTGTCTGTCTGTCTGTCTGTCTCACGCACACACTGAAGTCCCGTGCATTCTACCTGTGTAGTAAAAGGCCATAGCCTCACCGCACAAGGTATTTCTGCTACGGTTTCCAATTCAAGTGCGGTTTTCATGAGATTGAGTTACTATCCTCACAACCAATCAGTTTGGAATTCAGAACTGGCCTTTACCTAGACTTTATGTCAACCAGTGCTGAAGAGCTCAGTCTACCCTATTATTTTACCCATGTCTAAGGTAGAAAAATATTTCTGCAACAGTTACCCCTACATTGATTTTATTTGCAAATATCAAATTTGAAACTTTGTTATGCCATTGATAACTGCATATTATTGATACAGTACTTTTGTCCCGTTCGTATGCAAATAATTATCGGCGCACGCTTGCATCCGACCATCAGAATTGCCATCCTCTCTCCTTATTCCTTCTCCTCCCCCGGCTCTGGCGGTGGTAGCGGAGATGGCTGAGAAGATATAGCCTACTCCTGAAAAGTAGGCAAAGAGAGTTTGACTAGGCCATTTGTGTGATTTTGATTTTGGTAGACAGAGAATTCCACACACTTGACCAGAAGCGCCTCCCTCGCGACTCAATGTGGACTGAGACTGGCGGGACCTGGCAAACCTAGTTTCCTCGAGCTATCGGATGCTTGGTCTGTCAAGATCCGCCTTGGTTACGCTAGCCTAGTTTGGACGTTGAGGAAGTGTAGATCTTTGCATATTCCGCCGTTGGGGTCTTCAGTGGTTGTTGCATTCAGCCTCGTCCCTTCTCTACAACCCTACTGCCATGGTTGACCCTACAAAAGTTGAAACGCCAGAAACGCAGTCCCTCTGCCATGACAAAGAAACGACTATATATATATATATATATATATATATATATATATATATATATATATATATATATATTGTTTTTCTTTAATCCGAAGTGGAAGAGTAGGAAGGTAAATTCGAAGAACCTGATCCTAATCAATATTAAAAAATTTTTAAATTAAAAAAAAGAGATGCAGGTGGAGAGCTCAATGTATTAAGAATACAGAACCAATATAAATTAGAGAAAATTTTAAAAATTCAAAGGTGTCGGATGTACATTTCGACACAGGATCTCTAATAGAGACTCTATGTCACGTCAGCGACATTGTTTTTCCAAATGGCGAAGGCCCTGAGTTAGAGTGTGAAGGGGTTTTTGGTTAACAACGGTCACAAAGTCGAAGAGGACAGAGCTGGTAGTCGCGGGGTTACAGGATGTTGAAATGATATATTTATATCAGTATGCAGTGTGGGTATAGAAGAATCCAAAGGAGTATCCTGTATATACAGTGGTAGGATAACTCTCTAAGAGAGCTCTAAACATATATGCATATAAATACATATAGAGCAAATATGAGAAAGATTAAGGCAGACACGTTATTTCATGGTGAATCGGAAGTATAGGCCTATTTCAGGCGAACCATCATTCGCCTGAAATAGGCCTATACTTCCGATTCACCATGAGATAACGTGTCTGCCTTAATTTTTTCTTATTTATATATATATATATATATATATATATATATATATATATATACATTGGGCGTGTAAAATGATAACATACACGGCAAAAAGTCTGCCTTTTTTTACCGAGCGCCCATAGCTCAGAGGTAGAATCGCCGACTGACGCTAATTGGTCGGGTTTCAATTCTGGGTTAAAAGCAATCGGAGTCTAACCGTACTGATGAGCTGTGATATAGCGAAACAAATCTGTCTGCGGATGACTATATATATATATATATATATATATATATATATATATATATTCTTCATTTGTAAAGGAGTTATTACGCAACCCAGGTTTCTACCATGTGGTGTCTTCAAGCAATTTACAAAAACTAATTTTCCTGTTTTTTTTTTTTTGTTTTTTTTTTTCTTTTTTTTAAAGAACGCTCACATAACGGGGATTTTTGGAACGCTCAGGTAACGGGAAATTTTCGAACGAGCAATTTTTAAAATTAGAAGAAATTATAACGTTTTCATCCATGGTTGTATGAACCTAATAGGTATTTTATGGTATGGTTGTGGTGCAGTGGATATTGGCTCGAAACGAGAAATCGGGGAGCCGAGTTCGAATTCCAGTTGAATTCACTGCATTCACTTATGCGCAAATACTCTTGGGAAAGGTATTAATCCGTCTCTTCCTTCCAGTTGTGGGTTAAATAACAAGACTGATTGGGTTCTATAGCCTTGGCTGGCAACCAGTCTACCGCAGAAAGCAATGGCAACCTACTGCGGGATAATCTTCTGCCCAGTCAGTCATGTCTCGAAAGAGACATGATTGCCCAAGCGTGTTTCACGTATGGCACTTAACTGACTGACACTTAGTTATATTTTCTGTTCTTTCATTCAATAATTCATTTTTGTTTGGGAATAACATAATCGCTAAATTTTCTTCCTGGCACAGTCTACATATATAGCCATTGTAAGGCTTGGCTGTTTTCAGTACACTCAACTTGTTCCTGAAGCTTGTGAGCCTGACGGTTTTTTCTGAGTTATGAAATTCTGCGCAGTATCATTAACTTCAGGGTGTATCGACTCATCGATTAAAGCTCCTTCATTATCCAGCCTAGGAACTGCCCTGATTAGCCTAATGTTGACATTGCACGCGTGTACATTTTTAAGTTTAAGGAGAGATTACTCAATGGCAATTGTTGTTTTGGAGATATTTTCATTGATTTGCTGCACAGATTTTTCAAGATTTGATTTTTACCAGCGGTGATAACCAATGGTGAATCCTTGTTTACAAATATCATAGAAGATGACATTAAAAGAGCAAATTTTCTAAACCCATTTAACTCATTTTCAATCTGATCGGTAAACTTGCTCTCCTCTTCACACTCACTCATCATAAACAATTCTCAAATCTTTTAATAGATAAATAAATAGACAGATATTGATATTTATATATAGATATAGTAATAAATAAATTAATTGTGTACTTAACTTGTCCATAACATATGTTTCAAATAGTTATCTTCCAGAAATACACTAGTCGGGTCGGCCTTTATTTTCTTTCTGCGAAACACAATTTATGTATGTAGATAGATAGATAGATAGATAGATAGATAGATAGATAGATAGATAGATATGAACAGTGGGATAGATAGATAGATAGATAGATAGATAGATAGATATGAACAGTGGGATAGATAGATAGATAGATAGATAGATAGATAGATAGATAGATAGATAGATAATACTTTAACATCACATTATTTCAATTTAATTATTTTTAAAATATAAATATAAATGTCTAGTCAAATACGTATACCTAATTTTATAATATTAATAGTCATAAAAAATACACACACACACACGCACGCACACACACACACACACACACACACACACACACACACACACACACACATATATATATATATATATATATATATATATATATATATATATATATTCGCGAGTGGCTGGTTAAAAGTTCTCAGCCCGCCTATCTTCTTGTAATCAGGATTCTGAATTTTCGTTATTCAAATGCCGATTTTAAGAAGTCGATTGGACTGAAAAGTATTCACCACCCCCATATATATATATATATATATATATATATATATATGTGTGTGTGTGTGTGTGTGTGTGTGTGTGTGTGTGTGTGTGATTCGCCAAACCATTTTGTTCATATCTATCTACCTATACCTCTCTTTATTCCTTTTTCTCCCTATCGCACTCTTTCTTTCTTACCCCCCCCTCTCTCTCTCTCTCCCCTCTCTGTCCCCCTCTTTCCTCCTCTTTCTTCCCCCTCTCTCTCTTCCTCTCTCTCCTCCCTCCCTCCCTCCCTCGCTCTCTCTCTCTCTTCTTCTCTCTCTTTACAAATGCATTCCTTACTTTCATCTTAGCTTCTCTACAGTGTCTTCGATTTTTCTCAGCCATGTTTTAAGGATATCAAAATCGACATCAATAGAAATAATGAAGAACTGTTGTTCCTTAGGGCTTGAAAAATCATCGGATCTTTTTACTTTCTTTTTTTTTTTTTTTAAGACGAACCTTTTTATTTTATTTTATTTTGTTTCGATAAGTTACCTTTTTTTCTTTATTCTGTCATCATCTTTATCAAGTCTTTGACGAAGGATTAAACTCGAACCGTCAGGTTCAAAGCACTGTAGTGACCTGTTGTGGTGGTGGGAGGGGTTACGTTGGCAAGAAGGGCGAGCCTCTCTTTCGTTGCGTAGAGGAAGAACAAAAATACAATAGGAAGGAGCAGTGGAGGCAGCAGCTCTCCCGTGCGGCGAAGGGCGAATCCAAGAGGAGATAACCAGGAAAAACATTTCAGCACGGCCAGAGGCAATTTCTTTGGTCTACACAATACGTTAATTAAGATAGAAATAACGTAAACGGAACGATATGTAGACACCGGCAGTTAGATGTACCCTGACTTATAGTTGCTCTTCGTCTTTTCTATTACTTATTTATTCATTTACTTTTAGTATTTATCTTATTTTCTTTCTTGCTGCGGGTTGAGGGAGAGCTTATGAAAGAAGACATCTACAAGATGGCTGAACTGAACTAAAGGTGCACAAGACGAAGCAGGGACCGACAGACAGACAGACAGACAGACAGAAAGATAACCGTTTTTATTAGATAGATAGATAGATAGATAGATAGATAGATAAGGAACAGACCGAGATAGATAGATAGATAGATAGATAGATAGATAGATAGATAGATAGATAGATAAGAAGTTATATATATATATATATATGTGTGTGTGTGTGTGTGTGTTTAGTTTATTCGTTCTTTTTCTTCATCAAACTCTCGCTTTCTCTTTTACACTCATGTACTCTCACACACACAGAGACACACACATCCTCTCTTTCTCTCCCTCTCTCTCTCTCTCTCTCTCTCTCTCTCTCTCTAATATTATCCGGCATTTATTGATCTCTGTGAATTCAAATACAAAAAGTTTATATTCATACACACACACACACACACGCACACACACACACGCGCGCACACACACACGCGCGCGCATACACGCGCACGCGCGCACACACACACACACACACACACACACACACACACACACACACACACACACACACATATATATATTGGATGCGATGGGTAAATTGTTACCATTTTATATCTTTAATTTCGCACGTACGCATTGCTTGTTATTGATTTTGTTGGCTCCACAGGATAGTAGGGTCAGTTGGGTATTGTCTGTGTGTTCTAAAGAGTACCATGATGCAGTTCACTCCGCCAGAGTTTTAGAAAAGGCATGCTGTACGTCTTGGCATTCACACCGGAACCTCCAATACAATTATTTAAAAGTGTTTCGGGGTCAATCTGAGAACAGTTCCACTCAGTGAGCTTCTTCCCAAAAACCTATGCTCTCCAGAGGATGCTCCTCCAAACACTACAATTCCGACCTGTCCAAGTCTATGGTTACCTGTTATCTTCCCCACATATCTCCATAAACTGTGCTTTTTACTCTAAAACCCTACCTCAAGTGGCTCTTGAGCTTTGTTTTTTCTTGTCTTTAGTCATTCGAAGAGCCCACCGTTGTTATAACAAAGACCTCTCTAGCTTAGTGGATTACAGTACTAATTCGTGAATTTGGTGTCATGGTAATTGTGAGTTCACTCCATGGGCTCGGTAGCGTGTACTAAACTCCAAAGGCATATTGAGATAGAACAAAGGTTCCTTCCAAAATCTAATGAAGTGTTAAAAAACAGAAAGACTTCATTAGAAACAAAAAAAAGTACTGAACTATTATGTAATATCAGTTCTCCTATATGGCACTGAATGCTGGACAATCTCTTCACAGATGAAGAATCGCTTGAAGCAAGAGAAACAAAGAAAAAAGTACTAAACTGTTAGGTAATATCAGTCCTCCTATATGGCAGTGAATTCTGTACAGTCTCCTCACAGATGAAGAAGAGACTTGAAGCAAGAGAAACAAAGAAATGAGTACTGAACTGTTATGTAATATCAGTCCTCTTATATGGCAGTGAATGCTGGACAATCTCCTCACAGATGAAGAAGAGACTTGGAGCAACAGAAACAAAGAAAGGAGTACTGAACTGTCATATAATATCAGTCCTCCTATATGGCAGTGAATTCTGGACAATCTCTTCACAGATGAAGAAGAGACTTGGAGCAACAGAAACAAAGAAAAGTGTACCGAATTGTTATATAATATCTGTCCTTCTATATGACAGTGAATGCTGGACAATATCTTCACTGATGAAGACTCGAAGCAACAGAAATGCGGTTCTGCATAAAGATGCTAAGGAACAAATGCTGAACATTTGGAGAATGGCCCAGAAAATTGTGAAAATGAAAAAATGACTGAAAAATGCATAATAATGAAGTCAACTCACTTTAATGTTGACGGGTATTTGTCTTAAAAAATTGAAACAAAAAGCAACTATAATACTAAGAACGTCAATATTTGTCTATACTAATTGGAGTAGATAGACTGAACTATCGCCCGGTTCACACTCCACCCACGTCTATTGAACAAGTGTAGAGGCTCATCCCTTGTTCCCTGTTTAGGATGTGGTTTCCGGCTTTCTCTTTTCCAGTCTTTTCACTTTCCTTTTTTGTTTATTTTTTTTTCAATTGGAGTAGATAGACTGAACTATCGCCCGATTCACACTCCACCCACGTCTATTGAACAGGTGTAGAGGCTCATCCCTTGTTTCTTGTTTAGGATGCGGTTTCCGGTTTTCTCTTTTCCAATCTTCTCACTCCTATGTAGTCCCCTGCACACCAGTGGCCTTACCGCCTTGCTCGGGGTGATATGATTAAAAAAAAAAAAACTTCTGAGATGAGGTAATATTGACATTATTTAAATTGTCTGGACTGTTGCCCTCATTGTTATTGCCATGTTTTCGATGTTACGGCCGTTGTACGCTTTGGCCTTCTTTGGATGCTAGGAAATTCGAACCAAACCCTTTATTTCGATCACTGGGGTATATCGTTCTCATTCCATGTGCGATGCTACTTCCGGTGGGTATGTAGTTATCTCTCTTTAACTCAACTCTGTAACCAATGCCTTTATCGACTGGGCCATGTGTCCTCGAGGACCTGAAGAAGGCCGGAGTGTATAACGGTCGAAACGTCGTAAATATAGCAATAAAGATGAGGACAACAGTCCGAACAATGTAAATTATGTAAGAAGGTCAAGTCAAATATTAGTTAAGATAAGAGTTTATTTTAATAATTATCTTTTAATCATTTCCCCTTATGCAAGGTGAGAAAGCCACTAAGGTTATAGAGAAACTGAGAAAACGCCATTTAGGAACAAAATGACAGTATAAAGAAGATTCAAGAGGACAGAAGATGACAATTGAGGTTTCATTTACATTTTGAAGGTCATAGTTAATAGGAAATCAAGAAACCAGAAGTGAGTTCCATAAGTGATAACTACATCCCAAATGGCTTACGGCCATATCACGTTGAATACACCGGTTCTCGCTCGATCACCGAAGTTAAGCAACGTTGAGCCTGGTCAGTACTTAAATGGGTGACCGCTTAGGAATACCAGGTGCTGCAAGCGTTTAGTGACAAATGTGCCCGCTTACAGCCATATCACGTTGACTACACCGGTTCTCGCTCGATCAGCGAAGTTAAGCAACGTTGAGCCTGGTCAGTACTTAGATGGGTGATCGCTTAGGAATACCAAGTGCTGTAAGTGTTTAGTGACAAATGTGCCCGCTTACAGCCATATCATGTTGAATACACCGGTTCTCGCTCGATCACCGAAGTTAAGCAACGTTGGGCCTGGTCAGTACTTAGATGGGTAACCGCTTGGGAATACCAGATGCTGTGACGGATGTGCTTTGTGGGGCAGTGGATATCGACTCGGAAAGAGAAATCGGTGAGCCGAGTTCGAATTCCAGTTGAATACCCTGCATTCACTTAAGCACTGGTACCCTTGGGGAAAATATTAATCCGTCCCTTACCTCCAGTTATGGGTTAAATAACAGAGTAGGACATGGGGACCCTGTCCTTAAAAACAAATCCCAATGAATGTTGATACTCGAAAAGAAAGAAGTATTACTATACACAAAAAACTTATATAAAAAACAACAATAAATTGTTGAAAGATAAAAAGATATTACTAGCAATAAATAAATAAAAAATTTAGTTGGCAATAAATGACCCGCCGAGGTCGTTGTACGCTCCAGCCTTCTTCAAGTGTTAGGAATTTCGAAATGAACCCTTTATTACAATCACTGGGGTATATCATCTTTATTCCTTGCGTAAAGCCTCGATTGGAAGTCATTAGTTATCTCCCTCTAACCCTGCAAGTTACTTGTTCACCAATGCTGTGGCCTAGTATTGAACTCACAACTCTAAGAGTCAAGTCAGAAATTAACCAACGTCTATATTCACTGGGTCATGTGTCCTTAGAGTTGTGAGTTCAATAACAGGCTACAGCAGTGATGAAGAAGTAACTTGCAGTGTTAGAGGGAGATAACTGATGACTTCCAATCGAGGCTTTACGCAAGGAATGAGAATGATATACCCCAGTGTTTGTAATAAAGGGTTCAGTTCGAAATTCCTAGCACCTGAAGAAAGTTAAAGCGTACAACGACCGAAACGTCATACAAAAGGCAACAAAGATAAGGACAATAGTCCGAATAATGTAAATACTGTTCAAAATTGTGATTCTAAAGTGAAAGACTGACATTCCTGGTTAAAAGGCGCCTGCGTTTAAATAGTACAACATTGTTTTCTGTTCTCCAGCAAAAGCACACAAGGAACCGTAAATTCCATTTTTGCAAGTGTTTCCCTACTTGGAAATGTTCAATAAACGACGTATTGGTCAGACAGAAGGGATGATAAACGAATTCTAGCTGCTGAATCCTACCATTAAACCAAGGTCTGCTTGATTCAGTCAGTCAGTTAAGTGCCATACGTGATACACGCTTTGGGCGCTCATGTCTCAAAAGAGACATGACTGACTGTGCAGAAGATTATCCCACAAGAGGTTGTCATTGCTTTTTGTGGTAGACTAGTTGCCAGCCAAGGCTATAGAACCCAATTTGTCCTGTTATTTGACTCACAGCTAGTGGGGAAAGAGATGTTTTACATTATTAAGTAGTAATTAATGGGGGATCAATCAGTTTATTACTTCATAACAATCGAAAGCCGATCCTCCACTTTATACCCAGTAGAAGCCTTAATTATGTTTCCAACTAATATATTAAATCAGTCAGTTAAGTGCCATACGTGATACACGCTTTGGGTGATCATGTCGATGTGTTGGCTAGGACCACAAGGCAAAACGCTGCTCGTCATGAGGTTCACAAATGCTTATTTCTTTTCTCTTACAGAAAAAAAATTTTTTTTTAATAAATCATTACACCCAAACAAGTTGCCAAAGCAACTAAGACACAATGGGATACCCAGAGTGAAAGAAACTAACAAATTGTTATTAGGGAGAAATAATTAAAAAAAGACAGGAGTCAGGAAGAGCAAAAACGGCGACTGGTGTTACGTATAAAAAATTTCAAGCCAAAAGCGAATTCCACAGGTAAGAAGGGCGAGATTTAAAACTATTAACATAAAACAAAAAGTTTATATTTAGCAATTCCAAAAGTAAAATGATGAAACCTAACTGCAAATCCAGTACTGCGTTTAAATTTATAAAGTTAGGTTATCACAGAACAATTATCATATCTATAAATATCTTCTCTATTATAATAAAGACCATTGTGTATTTATTTGTATATATATATATATATATATATATATATATATATATATATATATATATATAATTTTGTGTGTGTGTGTGTGTGTGTGTGTGTGTGTGTGTGTGTGTGTGTGTGTGTGTGTGTGTGTACGCTCAAGGAAAGAGAGACGATAGCGAGGCAGCGTCGGCTCAGTTAATTCTCTTTGCTACCTGTTATTAAACTTTACTACCAGTTATGAAAGCTCTTGCTGTAGTTTTGCTTTTTAACAATGCTTTATTGCTATTATTATTATTTTGTAATGATTATGTCGTCGAGTAGTGAAGCATATATATATATATATTCTCTCTATTATAATAAAGACCGCTGTATATTCATTTGTAAACGAGCTTACAAATGAACAATATTCAAAAGTTCTGCAATATAATTGTATTGAACACTTTATAATGAAACTGTGTACTAGATCAATTTTATTATGACCAAAAAATTAGTTATTAAATAATCAATATACGTATACTAGCAGTATAGCCCGGCTTTGCTCGGTTGTAATGAAAGCTTTAAAACTAATCCATGGTCCTGGAGCTCAAACTCTTTGGACGTTGGCACGAAAGACTAAAAATCAATAGTTGTTTCCAGTTAAAGCGAAACCGTAGACGGAAAGAAAAATGAATGGATGTAAGTTAAATTTTGATTTCCTGGTATCAATATGAAATAAGGTTTTTTTCGTCGTTAACTGAATTTTGAAGGCTAAATAAGTCCTCTGAGTAAATGGTATCATGGCTGAGACTAAGAACTACAATTATACCTACTTAGAGTCAAACCCGAAGCAAAAACTAAAAAAATACAGGCAGATAAACAGACACACACACACACACAAACATCTTGCTTTTTATATATATGCATTATCGATTTTCTGCACTATTGTAAGAACTGTAACCTTGAAACTTCTGAATATCGTTTCTTATGTCTTTGTCTATGAGTGTATCAAATTTGATTAAAATCGGACCATTCCTTCTATAACCCGATTTTTTCGATTATCGATTTTCGGTATTTATCGGAGGTACTTTGAGACAAAACCGAGCTAAGAACACTCGCAGACGCTTATAGTACAACTGTGTAAATTTTCAAGAAAATCGGTTCAGCCGTTTCGGAGTCTATAGGTAACGGACACGCACACACACACAAAGTTCCATTTATAAATAAGTTTAGATTTAGATTAGATATACACTACCGGCCATAATTATTAGGCCACCCCAGTGTTTTAAAGAAATAATGTATTTCATACTATTTGTTAGTATTTATTGCCAAGTGAATAATTGTAAATGAAAATAAAATGGTTCTTTTGTTAATACTGCACAATAACATGTGCATCAAATGAATTTATAAATATTTAATAATTACCTATATTGCAGTTTCATCAATGGAAGAATGAAAAAAATTTAGGGTGATTCGGACGAGTTCATCTTTGCTTCTATGCCTTGTAAAATCGTACAAAGTAATAATAACACAAGAACCATTCTATTTTCATTTGGCAGTAAATACTAAAATAGTATGAAGTACATCATTTTTTTTTAACAAAAAACTTCGGGTGGCCTAATAATTACGGCCGGTAGTGTGTGTGTGTGTGTGTGTGTGTGTGTGTGTGTGTGTGTGTGTGTGTGTGTGTGTGTGTGTGTGTGTTCCTGTCACGATCAAGGGGAAAAACCTGTGAGAAAACAGCTAATAATGCTGTCAAATATTTTACTGTAATTTTTGACGGCAGGAGTATCTTCTTTTTCTTCTTCTATGTGCCCTGTCCCTTCAGGACGTAGGCGATCATGGTTCTCCACGTCTCCCTATCCCTTGTGGCTCTTAGTATGTTTGCTCCTGTTACACCTCGCAACCCCCGTTCCGTCATCCACCTGATCAGGCCCTGCAAATATGTTATCCGCTGCCTTCCTCTCTCTTTCCTTCTATCTGGCCTGTCAGTATCAGGTTCTCCAGGCTCTCCTTCCTTATTGCATGTCCCAGGAACTTCAGTTGTCTCTTCCTGATGCTCAGTATGAATTTCCTTTTTGTTGCCATTCTTTCCAACACCTCATCCTTGCTTGCATGCTCAGTCCACGATATCCGCAGCATCCTTCTGTAGAACCATATTTCTGCTGCTTCAAGCTTTGTCCTCATTTTTTATTATATTGTCCAGCATTCACTGCCGTATTGAAGAACTGATATCACATAGCAATCCAGCACTCTGTTTCTAGTGAAATTTTTATAGTCGTGTATAAGAAAAAGCTACGTTACGTCGGTGGAACTAACTGGACCGGGATATCGGGTCAGGATCGATAATCTATATTTAAAAAGAAATCAACTTAGAAAACTATGACAAAAAAGGAATATAACAACAATACTACTTATTTTAATAATTGCAGGTTATATAAATTAGAAAGTCGTGATGAAAAGTAACAATTAGATAAAGCAGAGATTATCACAAATTAATAAAAAATAGTATTAAAAATTCCAATAATTTGTCATGATCATGTTGTTCTTCTACAAACTGATGCACGATGTATTCGGACATAAAAGATGTAATTACATCTGACACGTAAATCAATATGTTTCAGTATCAATTAATGTCATCGCTTTTCTCTCTCTCTTGTGTTCTGTTCCAGAGAATTTGGTGTCAAGTGTCCGAAATGTCTTCGTGTGATTTTCGCCAAAGACTGGGTACGCAAAGCACGAGAATTCACCTACCACATCGCGTGCTTTGCGTGCGACAGCTGCAAACGCCAACTCTCGACGGGCGAGGAATTCGCGCTCCGAGGAGACCGACTATTATGCAAACCACACTACATAGATCTTATAGAAGGAGGGCCCGGACGAGGTACGTACACGTTTTCTTTACTTCAGAAAATATTAACACAGTATTTCTTAAAATCATCTCGTCTGAAGTCAGCACGACCAAGCCTTATTATTATTATTATTATTATTATTATTATTATTATTATTATTATTAATTTTTGACTAGTCTTTCTTTCATCTTATTTCTTTTGCTTCTTTACACCTAGTAGTAGTAGTAGTAGTGTTAATTTGTGTGGATTTCTTAGATGAAGCCTTGTCATTATTATTAATTTTTAACTAGTCTTCATTTCATCTAATTTCTCTTGCTTCTTTACACCTAGTAGTAGTGGTAGTAGTAGTGTTAATTTGGGTGGATTTCTTAGATGAAGCATTGTCATTATTATTAATTTTTGACTAGTCTTTCTTTCATCTAATTTCTCTTGCTTATTTACACCTAGTAGTAGTAGTAGTGTTAATTTGTGTGGATTTCTTAGATGAAGCCTTGTCATTATTATTAATTTTTGACTAGTCTTTCTTTCATCTAATTTCTCCTGCTCATTTACACCTAGTAGTAGTAGTAGTGTTAATTTGTGTGGATTTCTTAGATGAAGCCTTGTCATTATTATTAATTTTTGACTAGTCTTTCTTTCATCTAATTTCTCTTGCTTCTTTACACCTAGTAGTAGTAGTAGTGTTAATTTGGGTGCATTTCTTAGATGAAGCCTTGTCATTATTATTAATTTTTGACTAGTCTTTCTTTCATCTAATTTCTCCTGCTCATTTACACCTAGTAGTAGTAGTAGTGTTAAGTTGTGTGGATTTCTTAGATGAAGCCTTGTCATTATTATTAATTTTTGACTAGTCTTTCTTTCATCTTATTTCTCTTGCTTCTTTACACCTAGTAGTAGTAGTAGTGTTAATTTGTGTGGATTTCTTAGATGAAGCCTTGTCATTATTATTGTTATACTTTCTGTCTTTCATCTTATTTTTATGGATTTTCATCGCATGAAAATGATTTCATCTGCCGAATGATTTCAGCTGAATAACGTCTGCCTTTTGATTTCCTTGTTTAAATCGTTATGACACTGTGCATAACGATGGAGAAATGAATCCCTCATCCCATCTTCAACTTCAAAAATTTCAAGCCTAAAGGTTAAAAAAAAAATTGAGCTGCTTTCTCACTAATGCCATTTTCATGCAAAATTCTACTTTTAAAAATATTCTTCACAGGTTAGCCGCAAATTTTATGCAATATTCAACATTCTCCAGGAAATAAGCAAAGGTCACGAAATAGTCCTAGTAAAGGTCAAAACAGCCTGCAATAAAATTTGAAAAGCACTTAACAGCAAACACGAAAACCCGTGCCAGAAACTGGATGAAAAAATGTCAGACTTTCTAAGAAAAAGTCAGTCAGTTAAGTGCCATACGTGATTTTACGGCAGGATAGATTGGGTTCCATAGTCTTGGTTGGCAACCAGTCTACCGCAGAAAGCAATGGCAACCTACTGCGGGATAACCTTCTGCCCAGTCAGTCATGTCTCTTTCGAGACATGATCGCCCAAGCGTGTATTACGTTACAGTCACTTAACTGACTGAATGAAACACAGTTCTACGGGCAGACTCAAGAACCGTTCGACACCCTCTTTAACTGTCTTAAGCCCCGTTTTTATCTTTCCACTTCTCTATTTCCACAAACCTTGTAGTGAGAGAAGGCTTCCTTAGCAATCACCTCACGGATGTATTCACGCGTTTGTCGTCAAAGAGCATGGCGTAACCACTGAAAAAAAAGTTACTGGAGAAAGCCAATTTTTGCAGCGAGTGAAAGGTATTTGACATGAAGTGTTGTCAGCAAAGTTGGAGAATTAGGCACAATTTTGTCGGGGTACCCCAGTCTAAACTGGTCACGCCTCACAACCACAGAGAAGGATCGTCCTGACCAGAACCTAGTATATTCATTTAGTACTTTGTTAGGGCGCCGCTCCTATTTGACTACAAATGGGCTGTTCCCATTGCTATAGATAGCAATGGTGGATTCTCTACAAGAGAGTCATACCGAGTCACTAGACTGACGACTCTACGACACTGTCAGTACTCTGCCTTCGGGTAGAGGGCGCTCTCTGCTTCCGAGCAGAGAGCAATAACCCACTCGTGGTTCCGCCGAAGGGTAGAACCACGACTGGGCAAAAATAGACAGACATTTTTTGGCCCGGCTATATGGCCGGGAATACCCACTATAAAATGACCATGTGTCACATCCAGCCTACGTGGGAAGGCTAGTAAATACAGTCGTAGAGAGTCACTAGACTGACGACTCTACGACACTGTCAGTACTCTGCCTTCGGATAGAGGGCGCTCTCTGTTTCCGAGCAGAGAGCAATAACCCAGTCGTGGTTCCGCCGAAGGGTAGAAGCACGACTGGGCAAAAATAGACAGACATTTTTTTGGCCGGGCCATATAGCCCGGAAATCCCAGATATAAACTGACCATGTGTCATATGTTGCCCTTACTGGGAGGGACGACGAAATAATGAGTCGTAGAGAGTCACTTGAGAGGCTCTAATGAGTTACTGAAGAGTCAGTGAAGAGTTAGTCACACTTCCGGTGGCGTACCGGAAGTAATCACGTATACACACGTCTTACAATGGATTGGACTCTTGTATCTTTCTATTGTAAATATTACTAATCACTTCTATACATACTAACCGTCTTTCCGCGAAATACAACTTATATTCTGATTCTGTTGTTGAGTTATTCATTTATACTTGGCGACATAACATACTTGAAACTAAAAATGGAATCGTGTTATGCGGCGTATCGTTAATAGAGACTCTGTACAGATTTGAGGACAGTTGTTACACATTTGAAGGAAATATCTATTTTTTAACTATGAAAATAAAGAATCTTTAACATTCCTACCTCAAGTTCCATAAAACAGCTAAAATTATTATTTAAGAGCAGTGGTTCTCGACCAGGGTCTATATTGACTCTGTGGACCATGGAATATTTTAGTGGGCCCACGCACACACAAATAATGAATTAGGGGTCTACCGTGATATTTTTGCGCGCCATAAAGCAATTCTACTTTCGAACGGTTGGTATTACTGAGAATAAATTTTGACAATAATTTACACCATATTAAAATAAGAAAAGTAGAAATATTCATATAGCTTCTTTTTGATCGCAATCAAGTAGAAGAAAAATCTTGACAATTTACAGTGTCGTAAATCTATGGTTACCAACCATGCCTTCCTTACAATAAAGCCTCAGATCTAGTTGGATGATGTTTTTTTTATATTTAGGATTTCTTCTTTTTTTAAATTTCTTTTGTCCATCTTTCACTATCTGCTTCACACTTAGGTTTTAATACCTTTTGACCTGGCTAGTCACCCATCGTTTAGTGACGAAAACTAACAAAAGGGTGAATGTGGACCCCATTTGCGAACTTCTGGCCTAATTGCTATGGTTGTTAACAAATAAAAAAGAGCAAAAAAGGCGTCGATTATGTTGAGATACATATTATCGTTTTAAATTAATGTTTTGAACGTTGTAAATATTTTCTTCGTTCTTTATATATATATATATATATATATATATATATATTTTATTTTTTTATTTCATATATATATATATATATATATATTTTTTATTTTTTTTATTTCATATATATATATATATATATATATATATATATATATATATATATAAAATAAAATAAATTTCGATGTTCAAAACTGTTGAATGATCATTTCAACATGAAATCCCTAAGAGAGATTTCACATCTCATCGGCAACTACCACATTTCAAAATGAAATAAAAAAAAAATTGAAGGTTAAGAATTCACCGGTGGAAGTTAAAAAAAATTACGTTACAAAAAAAAAAAAAAAAAAAAACAGGTTAGCAATCAATGTCTATTTTTAGATTTTTGACAATTTTAATTTTAGATTGAGTTGTAAGTGAAAAATTTAAAAATTTGGCTTTGTCTAGCTTTACAAAGGGGAAGGGCGTTAACGTATGGAATATGAATGGTGTTTGATTGAGAAGTGGGTTAAACAAAACAGAATACGTATGTGTGTGTGTGTATTTAGGCAGCATATCTTCTTTCAGACATGTTTCATTAAATGATATCGACATATTGTGTCTATATCATTTAATGATATAGACACAATATCTATCTATCTATCTATCATTTAATGATATTTAATGATAAGCATCCTTTCCAGTTGTCTAATCAGTTTCTTGGTGTTGAGACGGAATTCCTCAAGGAAGGCGCCGTAGATATTTTTTTACGCAGGATCATTCAATCTAAGGTCTTCTTCAGGGGTAGATTTAAAAATAGATCATCACAACGGTATATAGAATGTATAGCAGTTACAATAAGTTTGTCTTTCTAACTACATTACTAGATTTGGTGACAAGGTCTCGTCAATTCATAGTTGAGTGTTCGGACGAAGTCTTCGTTATTATATCTAGACTTTATGAATTGCAGTAGACTGGTTGCCAACCAAAGCTAAAGAATCCAGTATTTGTGCGTAAGAAAGTATAACGAACTTTCTTGTAATTCGAACTCGGCTCTCCGATTTCTCGTTCTGTGTTTGAATTCCAATCGAGTATTAATCTAGTCATTTCAATTTACCCTCACCCTTAAAAATGGCTTTCGTTGTGCAATATGCAGAGTGATATTTTTTTAGGACTAGCTCGATGACATTAGCTTATAACTGCACAAAATGTTTTATTCAAAGTTACGGACATCCAGAGAAAATAATGAGTGGAATAAACGCTTCACTGATGGCAGGAAAAATGGCGGATCTATTTGTTAAAATTTGAAAATTTATGCAAAAAGAGACGAGAATTTAATTTGAATACTTTTTCTTCTTTTTTTTTTTTTTTGTTTTCGCATAAAAAATAAAAACAACATGGCAGCTGTTCTTCTAAAATACACGACTGAGAAAACGTAAGCAGCCATGCTTTTCACTTTCCATTCAACTCCCTGCACTCCTTACTCTCCACACTTTTCCACCCACTTAGCTCTCCATTTTTTAATCTCTGTAACAATTGCCTCTTTTCCGTGCTTAATTTGATGTTTTCTTGAACCATTACGCGACAAAACCTCGATATTCGGGATATTTTTTTTCTGGCACCCGAGGGTAGGAGATTTAGGAATAGGTTGTGGGTGTATCTAAGGACAAGACTCCATTGAGGTTGGACTTATGGCCGAGACAATTTTCTTAAGGTCCCAAAATAAGAGATAATTACTATTAATCTGTTTCTTTGGGAATAAATTCTCTTCACTTGTCATTCTTTGTCTCTACCATTCTCGGTCTTTCTTTTCGTCTTTTTTCCTGATTCACTCCATTGACACCTTCAGTGAGTCTATCTATCTATCTATCTATCTATCTATCTATCTATCTATCTATCTATCTATCCCACTGTTCATATCTATCTATCTATCTATCTATCTATCTAACACAGTTTTTTCTATCTATCTATCTATCTATCTATCTATCTATCTATCTATCTATCTATCTTTGTCTCTATTCATTATTTTGTTAGCCTATCGTTCTTTCTCTCTCTCTCTCTCTCTCTCTCTCTCTCTCTCTCTCTCTATGGTCGTCTTTCTTTTCAGTTTCTTTGTAATACTCAAAGCTTCTGAATTATTGTCCATTTTTCTTTGTATAAATGTCTCTTTCTCTCTTTTTTACCGCTTTCTGTAGACGTTTCTTTCTCTCTCTCTCTCTCTCTCTCTGTATATATATATATATATATATATATATATATATACTTTAATCCAAACGAAAAAGTAGGAAGGTAAATAATCCCAAAACCTGATCCTAATTAATATGAAATTTTGAAGTATGTACTGTTGCTGATGAGATGTGAAATCTCTCTTAGGGATTCCATGTCGAAATGATCATTCAACAATTTTGAATATTGAAAATTTATTTCATATATATATATATATATATATATATATATATATATATAGGGAGGGAAGATCAGCCGGTTACGCTACCATGGTTTCAACCTTTTTTCCTGTTATGAATTTATAAAATCTTTAAAAACCATCAATCAAAACAAATCACCTGACCAAACCGAAAAAGTCGAAACCATGGTCGCATAACCGGCTGATTTTCTCTACCTAAATATCTAAAAACTACATGTTTAATCTCCATTCAAAGATGCATTGAGCACTTTTTAATACACCTACTTACCTGTCTAATTTAATTTAAATCTGACCTATAACGAGAGGTAAAGACCAAAATAGGACAAATACTTTTTAAACTAATAGATAGACACTTTCAAAAGAATCAGCACTAAACAAGAGAAACACAATCAAACTAAGCTATAGTTGTACTAGTAATTTAGATAGTTTCACAAAAAACAAAATACCAGAAACTTAAATAGCATCGTACAAAACAAAACCACAAACAAAGAATGCAACTGCAGGGACAAAAATAAATGTCAACTTCAAGGACTCTGCAACCAAAAAACATCATTTACAAGGCAAAGGTACATGGCCCAAATGGCTAAAATAAAATATATTTGGGCTCAACCAAAGACAACTTTAAGTCCAGGTGGTTTAATCACAAGTCTACATTCAAAATAGAAAAATAAAAACTGTACAAAATTGGCTAGCCAAGTGTGGAAATTAAAATCAACATATGGAAAAGATCCAGACATAACGTGGAAAAAAATAGCCAAGTCTTACAAGGGTGACAAAATATGTAGACTGTGACAAGAAGAAAAGTTAGAGATTATGCTATTCCCAAACAAAAACGAACTATTGAATGAAAGCACGGAATTTATGACTAAATGTATCCATTCTAAGAAATACCTCTTAGGTTCATACAACCATGGATAAAAAGGCCGTAATTCGTTTTAATTTAAAAATTGCGCGTTGAAAAATTCCCTGCCACGTGAGCGTTCAAATAAAACACCGTTACAAGAGCGTTCTTAAAAAGAAAAAAGGTAAAAGGTAAAATCAGTTATTAAAAATCGCCTGAAGACACCACTCATGGTAGAAACCTGGGTAGCAAAATAACTCGTTTAAAAATGGACTCTGTGTGTGTGTGTGTGTGTGTGTGTGTGTGTGTGTGTGTGTGTGTGTGTGTGTGTGTGTGTGTGATCAGGAAACAAAAGTTAGATATTTTTACAAATAATAACTCGTTTGACACCTCAAATCAATTGGCGACTTCTACTATATATATATATATGTTTGTAAATTCAGATAAAACTTAGCGGGGAAATAGCCATTTTCAACATGTCATTTAAGACACGCATTCTTCAACTCCTTATAAAGAGAGAATGAGGAAAAAATTCTAAGCCCAGAGGTTATCTTAGTAAAGGAAGAGCTTGGGAGGTATTGGTTTTATTAGGGTAGGGCTAGGGGAAAATTTAGTAGTAATTCCTCTTTGGTAGTGGGACATATGTGGTTTGACCCTTGAGTTAGTAGTGGCAGGTGGTACAGGAGAAGCAGCCAATTGATATGAGGTGTCTTAACCACTCGACTACTGAATATTTCATGGTTAAGCAAGGTGGAATTAAGCCATAAAGCTGATTGATGTTATATGCAGCACTAACAGAAAGGTTTCATAGACAAATCCTTTTTGCAAACATTCGGTCTACGTGTTGTGTGGTTTTAGCAACGGACTGTGAATTTTCACATTTTCGTTCTTTTTATACTAAGTCAAAAATAATTTATGCGCTAGTTTCAAATTATTTTTAAAACTTTGTATAAAAATAACGAAATGAAATCAATTTTATTCTTATTTTTTCTCACTCTCTTTCTTTCGTTCTTTCGTGCTTTCTTTCTTTCTTTCTTTCTCATTTTCATTTGTTGTTCTTATCTTTCTTCTTTTTTCATTCATTCTTTCATTTTTGCTTTCTTTCTTGTTTATTTTTTTTCTGTCTTTCTTCCCCTTTTTAATATTTATTCTACCTTCCTTTCTTTTTATGTTTCATTCTTTACATTTGCTGTTCATTCTCTCATTCCCTATTTCTTTCAGTCATTCTCTCATTCCCTCTTTTTTCAGTCATGCTCTCATTCCCTCTTTCTTTCAATCATTCTCTCATTCCCTCTTTTTTTCTGTCATGCTTTCATTCCCTCTTTCCTTCATTCATTCTCTCATTCCCTCTTTTTTCAGTCATTCTCTCATTCCCTCTTTTTTCAGTCATTCTCTCATTCCTTTTTATCTCTTCTTTGTTTTCTTTTTCTCTTGTTCTGTTTTTCTATCTTTCTTCCTGATATCATCCTCCACCGACTTTTCCGACTTCCGGCCAGCCATCTTTATTCTTGTTCTCACCTGATTCTTCGACAAATGCATTTTTGCCAGCGCATGCGTACTTTACGTGTTTATACCAGATCATCCAATAAAGTTTTTGGGCCCGAACATTTGAACGACGCTCCGCATTCGTTGTTAAAGTATATATCAGTGCTTCTTTAGACGTGCATACACGCACAAAAGAATTTTTACGTATATGGCCGCTTTACAGACATATAAGCATTCATACACGCATTCATATTTATTGGATGACAGATGTCGTGATGTTAACGTCCCTGTAACCTCGCTGAAGATGGCTCATATGAGCCGAAAGATTAGAACCAGCATAATAAAAAGATATCGAAATGTTAGACAATTTTTGTCTTTATTTTCACCTGAAATATATATATATATATATATATATATATTGAAACAGATATGTCTGCAAATTACTGATACATATATATATATATATATATATATATATTGAAACAGATATGTCTGCAAATTACTGATACATACATACATATATATATATATATATATATATATATATATGTATCAGTAATTTGCAGACATATCTGTTTCAATATATATATATATATATATTTCTAAGCATATATATATATATATATATATATATATATATATATATTTCTAAACATATACTGTTAAATATAACAGACAATGAATGTCTATTATTTTTAATCATGAGCCGTTCTAAACATCGTATTATGCCTTTAATTTCAGGTGAAATTAAAGACAAAAATTGTCCAACATTTGGATATTTTTGTATTTATTATGCTTTGATGGTGGATGTCTTTATGTTAAC
Source organism: Ascarosepion bandense (assembly GCA_037127315.1). Lineage (NCBI taxonomy): Eukaryota > Metazoa > Mollusca > Cephalopoda > Sepiida > Sepiidae > Ascarosepion > Ascarosepion bandense. The sequence continues at coordinate 716,987 of JBBBDQ010001803.1, forward strand.
GTCACTGTAACCTCTCTGAAGATGGCTCATGTGAGCTGAAAGCTTAGAACCAGCCTAATAAAAAAATATGCAAATGGGGATTTTTTCACCTGAAATTAAAGCCAAAATACGATGTTTAGAACGGCTCATGATTAAACATATTAAACATTCATTGTCTGTTATATTTACCAATATGTGTGTGTGTGTGTGTTCAATACACATTTAAAATAAAAACTTAACATGTAGAGTTTTTGATTATTCTAAATATAGGTCGCTTACTCGGCTGATATCCAAATTATAGAGTGTGTGTGTGTGTGTGTGTGTGTGTGTGTGTGTGTGTGTGTGCATTTTGCGACATACTAAAACTACTACATATTTTTTTAATTTATTATTTTAAACATTATTTTTTAAATGAATACTCGTATTTAAGTAGATATCCTGTACTTTTTTTTGTTGTTGTTTTTTGTTTTTTTTGGAGTTATTATTATTAAACTATATTTATGAATGCCTACCGGCCTGAATAATCAATAAATTCTTTTAGGAAAATATGCGTCATCTGGCAGGATTCGAACCTGCGTCCTCTAGAGAAAATTATCAATTGGCATTATATATATCTACCGGCCGGAATGATTCTTCGTGGTCGAGCAGGTTGATCAATTGACGGTTTCATCTAGACCTAGGGACAGACTAAGATAGATAGATAGATAGATAGATAGATAGATAGATAGATAGATAGATAGATAGATAGATAGATAATGAAATAGAATGATAGATAGATAGATAGATAGATAGATAGATAGATAGATAGATAGATAGATAGATAATGAACAGAACGTGATAGATAGATAGATAGATAGATAGATAGATAGATAGATAGATAGATAGATAATGAATGAATGATAGATAGATAGATAGATAGATAGATAGATAGATAGATAGATAGATAATGAACAGAACGTGATAGATAGATAGATAGATAGATAGATAGATAGATAGATAGATAATGAATGAATGATAGATAGATAGATAGATAGATAGATAGATAGATAGATAGATAGATAGATAATGAACAGAACGTGATAGATAGATAGATAGATAGATAGATAGATAGATAATGAACAGAACGTGATAGATAGATAGATAGATAGATAGATAGATAGATAGATAGATAGATAGATAGATAATGAACAGAACGGGGATAGATAGATAGATAGATAGATAGATAGATAGATAGATAGATAGATAGATAATGAACAGAACGATAGATAGATAGATAGATAGATAGATAATGAAACAGAACGTGATAGATAGATAGATAGATAGATAGATAGATAGATAGATAGATAGATAGATAGATAATGAATGAATGATAGATAGATAGATAAGATAATGAACAGAACGTGATAGATAGATAGATAGATAGATAGATAGATAGATAGATAGATAGATAGATAATGAACAGAACGTGATAGATAGATAGATAGATAGATAGATAGATAATGAACAGAACGATAGATAGATAGATAGATAGATAGATAGATAGATAGATAATGAACAGAACGTGATAGATAGATAGATAGATAGATAGATAGATAGATAGATAGATAGATAGATAGATAGATAATGAACAGAACGTGATAGATAGATAGATAGATAGATAGATAGATAGATAGATAGATAATGAACAGAACGTGATAGATAGATAGATAGATAGATAGATAATGAACAGAACGTGATAGATAGATAGATAGATAGATAATGAATGAATGATAGATAGATAGATAGATAGATAGATAATGAATGAATGTGATAGATAGATAGATAGATAGATAGATAGATAGATAGATATGAATAGACTGAGATAGATAGATAGATAGATAGATAGATAGATAATGAACAGAACGATAGATAGATAGATAGATAGATAGATAGATAGATAGATAGATAGATAGATAGATAGATAATGAACAGAACGTGATAGATAGATAGATAGATAGATAGATAGATAGATAGATAGATAGATAATGAACAGAACGATAGATAGATAGATAGATAGATAGATAGATAGATAGATAGATAGATAGATAGATAGATAATGAATGAATGGATAGATAGATAGATAGATAGATAGATAGATAGATAGATAGATAGATAATGAAACAGAACGTGATAGATAGATAGATAGATAGATAGATAGATAGATAGATAGATAATGAACAGAACGTGATAGATAGATAGATAGATAGATAGATAGATAGATAGATAGATAATGAACAGAACGTGATAGATAGATAGATAGATAGATAGATAGATAGATAATGAACAGACAGATAGATAGATAGATAGATAGATAGATAGATAGATAGATAGATAGATAGATAGATAATGAACAGAACGTGATAGATAGATAGATAGATAGATAGATAGATAGATAGATAGATAGATAATGAACAGAACGTGATAGATAGATAGATAGATAGATAGATAGATAGATAGATAGATAATGAACAGAACGTGATAGATAGATAGATAGATAGATAGATAGATAGATAGATAATGGATGAATGATAGATAGATAGATAGATAATGAATGAACGTGATAGATAGATAGATAGATAGATAGATAGATAGATAGATAGATAGATAGATAGAAAATGAACAGAACGATAGATAGATAGATAGATAATGAACAGAACGTGATAGATAGATAGATAGATAGATAGATAGATAGATAGATAATGAACAGAACGTGATAGATAGATAGATAGATAGATAGATAGATAGATAATGAACAGAACGTGATAGATAGATAGATAGATAGATAGATAGATAATGAACAGAACGTGATAGATAGATAGATAGATAATGAACAGAACGTGATAGATAGATAGATAGATAGATAGATAGATAGATAGATAGATAATGAACAGAACGTGATAGATAGATAGATAGATAGATAGATAGATAGATAGATAGATAGATAATGAACAGAGCGTGATAGATAGATAGATAATGAACAGAACGAGATAGATAGA
>JBBBDQ010001803.1:725000-790000 GCA_037127315.1 Ascarosepion bandense
AATTTTTTTCTTTATTTTCACCAGAAATTAAAACCAAAATATGATGTTTAGAACGGTTCATGATTAAACACAATAGATATTTATTGCCTGTTATATTTAACAATATATGTTTATATATATATATATATATATGTGTGTGTGTGTGTGTGTGTGTGTGTGTGTGTGTGTGTTTGCGTGTGTGTGCGTTTGAGTGAGTGCATTTTGCGAAATATTAAATCTCCTACATATTTTTTTCATTTATTTGTTTTAAACATTATTTTTTAATGAATACTCGTATTTTGTCTTTTTTATTTTGTTTGTTTGTTTGTTTATTATTATTATCATTATTAAACTCTACATTTATGAATATCTACCGGCCTGAATAATCGATAAATCCTTTTCGGAAAATATGCTTCTTTGGCAAAATTCGAACTTGCGTTCTCTAGAGAAAATCATCAATTGATATTATATATATCTACTCGCCGGAATGATTCTTCGTGGTCGAGCAGTTTAATCAATTGACGATTTCCTCTAGACCTAGAGGACGCTGGTTCGAATCCTGCCAGAGGACGCGCATTTTACTCACAGGATTCTTCGATTATTCGGACCGGTAGATATAAATAAATACGCTGTTTGTGTAGCGATTAAAGCACTTTCGAAACATTTCTGTCCTGGGTACTTTTTGTTTTCGTAACCATTCAAAAAGTTAAATACCTGGAAAGTGTTCTAACAGAAGACGGAAAGTGCGACACAGAAATCCGAAGGCGAATTGGCATGGCGAAGGACGCGTTTCAGAAGCTGAGTAAAGTATTAAAACACAGTACATTTTCACTAGAAACAAAGAAGAGAGTGCTAGATTGCTATGTGATGTCAGTTCTTCAATATGGCAGTGAATGTTGGACAATATCATCAAAGATGAAGGAAAAACTTGAAGCAACTGAAATGTGGTTCTACAGAAGGTTGCTGGATATAAAGTGGGGGATCAGTTCCATATTACAATCAATATATAAACTGATCCCTCAATTTGTGGCCATATCAGTTTCTATACATTTATATTCCTGAGGTCCAAAAGCACAAGGATGCATTCCAGGAGCTGAGAAGAATATTAAGAAACAGGACAATTTCACTAGAAACAAAGAAGAGAGTACTAGATTGCTATGTGTTGTCAGTTCTTCAATATGGCAGTGAATGTTGGACAATATCATCAAAGATGTAGGAAAAACTTGAAGCAACTGAAATGTGGTTCTACAGAAGGATGCTGCGGATATCATGGAGTGAGCATGTGGGCAATGATGAGGTTTTGGAAAGAATGAAAACGAAAAGGAAATTAATATTGAGCATCAGGAAGAGACAACTGAAGTTCCTGGGACATGCAATGAGGAAGGAGGGCTTGGAGAAGCTGCTACTAACAGACTACATAGAGGAAAAAGAGATATGGGAAAGCAGCGGATAACATATTTGAAGGGCCTGAGCAGGTGGATGACAGAACGGGGGTTGCGTAGTGTAATAGTAGAAAACGTACTAAGAGACACCAGGGGTAGGGAGACGTGGAAGGCCATGATCGCTTATGTCATGAAAGGACAAGGCACGTAGAAGAAGAAGAACTATTGTGATGGAGTTTTTGTGCTATGGCAGTCTCTTCGTTTTTCAAATATCGCGTTATCATTTTTTAAGTATCGCGTCTTCACGTGTCAGTTTGTGTTCTTTGGTGCTTCCATGTTTTATTCATGAATTATATTCAACACGTTTGTTCCTAAATTTTATAACTTTTGATTTTTAATGAGTTGTTTTTTGTTGTTTTTGTTTTTTTTTTTTGCATAAGCCTTTTAGCGGAAAATTCAGGGTGATGTAACGGTTAGGAAAAAACAATTACGACTGAGTAAATTCGTTAAATTTTTCTAAGAGTTAAATTCTTTCGTTTTAAGTTCTGTATCAACATTGAAAAAATTCCTATCGAAAACACAAGAATTGTATAGAAATCACAATATGAGAAATATCTCACTATTCAAGAGGCAGTATATGTTAAACATTTTTCTGCTAACAGTAACCTTTCATTATTTAATTGTGGAAGTTGAGTATTGAAAAAAATTTTTTTAAATAGACAGATGCCCATACTAATTCCAGTCCAATGAGAGCTTGGAATGAACACTCGTTTTTATCAGTAAACCACAGAAAAACAACAATTTGAACACTAAGTATCCTCACAACACAACTCTCTCTCTCTCTCTATCCCTATATATATATATATATATATATATATATATATATATATAACTATGAATAACTTTCTAATAATATATATATATATATATATATATATATGAATAACTTTCTAATTCTAATAAATATATATATATATATATATATGAATAACTTGCTAATTCTAATAAATAAATAAATATATATATATATATATATATATATATGAATAACTTTCTAATTCTAAATATATATATATATATATATATATATATATATATATATATATATATATGAATAACTTTCTAAATCTAATAAATTGTTAAACTTAGAAAATTTTCTTTAAATTTCGCAAAAATAATAAAGTATATCTAATAGTTAATTAATAATGCTGATCTCAATTTAATCAAATATTAATACTAATGCCCCCCAAAATTATTTTTAAGTCTGCTCACATATTCTCCAAATTAGAAGTTACTTTAATCTGATTGGTCTACATTGTACACACAAAAATGTCTCCCTGATTAAAGGGGTTTTGTTTGTTTTTAACCTTTTAAAGCCATTCAATTTGAAATAAACCACATCACTTGACAAAACACAAGAAGTGTCGAAACAAAATAGCTACCTTTGTAGTGATATTATAACATATCCATGCTATAATTTCTGAATAAATATTATTAGCTCTACTTTGTATTGAGCACTTTTTTAATAATAGTGTTTGTCTGGATAAGGAATATTATTCAATCCATACGTACCCTATACTCTTATATATATATATATATATATATATATATATATATATATATATATTACTATTATTATTATTATCATCATTATTATTATTATTATCATCATTATTATTATTATTATGTCATTTTTCATCATATTTCGATTTCTGCTATGGTCGCACTACCAACCAAGTCTGCGGAAAGACCTAAGGCAGGTCGTGGCATGTTGTTATGGCGCCATTTCATGTTTTTCTATCTTCCCTATCATCCCCAGCGTTACATAGACAAAGTTTTCCTTCGTGTGTGGGCTGTACTTAATAAGACGATTTTTTGTATATCTCTTAAGCTGGGGTTTCCAGGAATTCTTTCAATGTGTTGTTTTGTTCCATTCTTTATCATTCCAAGTGCACCTACTATCACTGGCACAACACTTGTTTTCAATTTCAACATTTTTTCTATTTCAATTTCCAGGTCTTTATATTTTGACAGTTTTTCGAATTCCTTGTTTGCTATGTTACAATCCGCTAGACAAGCCATATCAATTAATAGACAAGTTTTTCTTTCTGGTTTGTAACAATAATGTCCGGCCTATTTGCTTCAATTTTTCTGTCTGTGTAGATGGTGTAATCCCATAGTCTGTAACCGGTGCTGGGTGATGTTCATACCAGTGTTTGTTTACATATTTTTCATAGTGTTTGCACATTGTCCAATGTAAATATTGACCCACTCTATCTATCTATTATTATTATTATTATTAGTACATCTTGATCGTTCTCAAAAACCTGAAACCGGGCGCGACCCAGGTTTTATATACGTGTAGAAGTCAAATAACTTGCCTTTCAACATGGTGGTCTTCTTTTGTCTCCCTGTAGGAAGGTGAACATTCAAGATTTTGAGACTCACCTTCCTGATGTTTCCAACTAACGTCCAGTTGGCAGACAAAAATAAACAGGGTTGTAACTGAATACATGTCCCTATGTGGCCCAAAGACAAATGGTGGATATTGTGCTCAATATTTATGGAGCTCAATGTACACACTCAAATTATTAGCCAATCACTACTTACAGAATAGATTTTCCTGTAACAGAAACGAATCTCCCAGGTTATTATTTAAACCACCTACCAATTTGCCCTGGTGGTTTTTTGGTCAGTTGGACTCAACTTCTATTCTAGTTGATTACTGGCTGGTTGTTCTAGAAGATTCCTACAATACGTAATGCAGACGACAATTCTACTCCTGCAGCTTCTTCTCTCGCACTTCCCGCCTGTGGAACTCGCTCCCGTATTCTTGCTTTCTTGACGGCTACAACCTCCAGAAATTTAAATGCAAAGTCAATACTCATCTACTAACCACTGGACTCTAGCTCTCTCCCCACCCCCGTATAACCTTCCCTTTCTCTCCACCTATGTATCTGTCATCGCACCTGCTTTCTCGGCTTTCTATTGTTCCTTTCTAACTAGTTTGTACTCCTCACTCTTTTCTAATTAATCTTTTTACATTTATGTAGCCCCCTGCAAATCAGTGGCGTTTCCGCCTTGCTCGGGGTGAAATGATTAAAAAAAAAAAGTGTAAGGCTCTGAGAAAATTTTAACCAAGTATTCCGGTGACCTGAGGATTTAACTTAACACCAGCTATAAAATTTTATTCAATATTTTTTAAAAGTTCAGCCTTTTAGTATTGTTTGTTATATGGTAACTTTAATCGCGGTTTTTTCTAGTTTCTTTAATTTTACGTTACTCTTCCTTTGCCTTACCTTGGATCACATTGTTCTTTTCCGATAGGATTTTACCCTGTTCCTATTATTTCTTGTTATTCTTTCCATTGAGAATTTTTTCACTTCTACTTAGAAATGCTCGCTTATTCAACAGTGTCAAAAAATCGGCTCAGTCAAAACAGAGATAGATAAATGTAGACAAACATTAGCGAAACAGTGAATAAGATCAAACTGAAGGATCAAAATAATGGTTTGGAAGACTGTGTTGCACCATAAATTAGTGCATGAATATTTATCCAGGTTATCAATAAAATAATGTTTTATTAACAGTTGTAAAGCAATAGTCCATTTAACGACTTAATTGTTTAAAGATCCCTGGACTTACGACCAGCTTTAAAATTTCATAAAATAAAAATATTTTTTTAAAACTTCCATTCCGTAAGTATTAAATGTTTTATGAAAACACTGAGACTATTTTCTTCTTTCGAAATTGATTAAAAATAAATAAAAATAACTAAATCTTTATTGCCATGTTTACCACGTTTCGGCTGCTTTACGCTCCGGCTTTCTTCAGGTGCAAAATATTTCGAACCGAACCCTTTATTTCGAGTTGAGTTAAGGGGAGTTAACTACAGGGCTACCAGAAGTTGTGTTGCACATGGAATGAGAATGATATAGCCCAGTGATTGAAATAAATAATAAAAATCTTCTGCCCAGTCAGCCATGTCTCGAAAGAGACATGATCGCCCAAGCGTGTATCACGTATGACATTTAACTGACTTATATATACAGGGTGGACCAAAGGTAGGTGGGCAGCAACAAATCCATTGGGTCAGGTGAGGTGAACGTGCTGACCAATCAATTGCAATTCTTCTGCCAATCCATTTCTCATGAAATGTTTCGACAAGATACTCACGGACTGCTTTTGAATGATGTGGAGGGCCGCAACTTGTTGGAACCGATACTCAAAACTGTTCTACCAACTGTCCACCTACTTTTAAACCAAATATTTTTTTTAATTAATTTTTTTAATATTTGTCTATATTTCTGAGATGAGGTAGTGTTATGTTGCATGTACAGAATTATTGTGAAATAAATAATAACGAGGAGTAGATAGACTAAACTATCGCCCGGTTCACACTCCACCCACGTCTATTGAACAGGTGAAGAGACTCATCCCTTGTTTCCTGTTTAGGATGTAGTTTCCGGTTTTTCTCTTTTCCAATCTTTTCACACTTTTTTTATTTTCAATTGGAGTAGATAGACTAAACTATCGCCCGGTTCACACTCCACCCACGTCTATTGAACAGGTGAAGAGACTCATCCCTTGTTTCCTGTTTAGGATGTAGTTTCCGGTTTTTCTCTTTTCCAATCTTTTCACACTTTTTTTTTTTTCAATTGGAGTAGATAGACTAAACTATCGCCAGGTTCACACTCCATCCACATCTATTGAACAGGTGAAGAGGCTCATCCCTTGTTTCCTTTTTAGGATGTGGTTTCCGGTTTTTCTCTTTTCCAATCTTTTCACTCTTACGTAGCCCCCTGCACATCAGTGGCGTTATCGCCTTGCTTGGGGTGATATGATAAAAAAAAATACAAACAACGTAATAGTATAAAGTAGGTGTATTACCAGGAAGAGAAGTATTTGCAAAAGATGCGGTTAGTCGAATACAGAACAAGGGTTTAGTAGAACGTATTGTCGCGAGACGTAAAAGTGTGACCAATAGAACACTTCCGGTCCAATACCGGAAATATCCGACTGACTCATTCACTCGGCTTACTTCCATGACTGACTTCCGGGGTACTCCTCGAGGTATCATCACTACTACTTTATGTAGTGCTCAGAACAGTCCATTACTGTAGAAAAAGGTGGAGAGAGCCCCAACAGGCAGTATCTACAGTATTTACATTATTCGGCCTATTGTCCTCATCTTTGTTGCCATTTGTACGACGTTTCCGCCGTTGTACGCTCCGGCCTTCTTCAGGTGCTAGAAATTTTGAACCGAACCCTTTATTACAATCATTTAAAGACACATGGCCCAGTAGATATAAACGTTGGTTAGTTCCTGTGATTTGACCCAAAGATTTGTGAGATCAATACCAGGCTACACCAGTGGTGAACAAGTAACTTACAGGGTTAGAGGGAGATAACTCATGACTTCCAAAAGATGCAAAACTACGAAAGGAATGCAGTTCCTATACCGCGGTGATTGTAATAAAGTGTTCGGTTCGAAATTTCTAGCACCTGAAGAAGGCCGGAGCGTACAACGGTCGAAACGTCGTACAAATGACAACAAAGATGGGGACAATAGTCTGAATAATGTAAATACTGTATTTTTTTTAATTTATTTGTTTATTCATTAAAATGATTTTTTAAACAGATAAATTAGAAATATATCGAAGTCAATCGATTTCGTAACGGACTTCGTAAAAATTTCGTGAAATAAATTGTCTTTATTTACATTGGGATACGAAAACAGAGCAGATATGAATATTACGAAAAATCAGGAAAAATGTGTGTTTAAGACATTATTTCGAGCTTTGTCTAAGTCCTTCGTGGTCGAGTGATCTAAGACACGTCAGTTGACGCAGTTCCCTTAGTGGATGCAGTTTTGAATCATGCCGGGGGACGCATATTTTCCTAACAAGATTTCTCGATTGTTTAGGTCGGTATATATAAATAAATATACTATTTAATTAATTACCTGATGATTGCATAACGCATGAAACTCCAAGTCGGTCGTGCCATAGATGTAGGATTATATATATATATATATATATATATATATATATATATATATATATATCAACGAAGATTAACGAAACTTGGTTATAAACAACCGACAATTTGAAATGTATTGTTAGAACATTATTTTTGATCGATACTCGTATTTAAGTAGATATTCTGTTTATAATCAAACAAGATATATATTTATTTCTACCGGCTTGATTATTTACGATAATCATCATGTTACGGAAATTAAAGAAGATTAACGAAACTGGTTATAAACAACCGACAATTTGAAATGATTTGTTTGAACCATATTTTTTATCAATACTCGTATTTAAGTAGATATTCCGTTTATAATCAAACAGTATTATATATTTATTTCTACCGGCTTGATTATTTACGATAATCATCATGTTACGGAAATTAACGAAGATTAACGAAACTGGTTATAAACAACCGACAATTTGAAATTATTTGTTCGAACCTTATTTTTTATCAATACTCGTATTTAAGTAGATATTCTGTTTATAATCAAACAGTATTATATATTTATTTCTACCGGCCTGATTATTTACGATAATAATGTTCAAACAAATCATTTCAAATTATCGGTTGTTTATAACCAAGTTTCGTTAATCTTCATTAATTTCCGTAACATGTTTACATTTGTTGACATTACGATACATTTCAGAGCAGAGATGGTTATTACGAGGAATCGAAAATTGTGTTATAGGCTTAATTTGACTTCGTTTAGACTGATCGTCATTCGTGGCCGAGAGGTCTAAGACGCGCCAGAACATATGGTGGCTTATGTGGATAGGGATCGCAGGTTCGAATTCTGTCGAATGACACACATTTTCGTAACAAAAATTTATCGTAAATAATCAGGCCGGTAGAAATAAATACATAATACTGTTTGATTATAAACAGAATATCTACTTAAATACGAGTATCGATCAAAAATAATGTTCAAACAAATCATATATATATATATACACTACCGGTCATAATTATTAGGTGACCCCAGTTTTTTTAAAAACTTATGTATTTCATACTATATTTTAGTATTTATTGCCAAGTGAATAATTGTAAATGAAAATAGAATGGTTCTTTTGTTAATACTGCACAATAACATGTGCATCAAATGAATTTATAAATATTTAATAATTACGTATATTGCAGTTTCAATGAAAGAATGAAGAAAATTTAGGGTGATTCGGATGAGTTCATCTTTGCTTCTATGCCTTGTAAAATTTTGCAAAGTTATTATGACAATTCATTTAGAATTATCCACTTAAAAATAGTATGAAATACATCATTTCTTTTAAAAAACTGGGGTGCCCTAAAAATTATGGCCGTTAGTATATATATATATATATATATATATATATATATATATATATATAAAATCTACATGATGCGATGGGTAAATTGTCGCTATTTGCCTTGTAAAATTTTGCAAATAATAATAACAAAAGAACCATTCTATTTTCCTTTAGGATTATCCACTTAAAAATAGTATGAAATACATAATTTCTTTTTTTAAAACTGGGGTGGCCTAATAATTATGGCCGGTAGTGTCTATATATATATATATATATATATATATATATATATATATATATATATTTAATTGTAATATAATTAATGTAGCATTTTCGCGACATATAATTTCCCATCCCATGTTTCGAAATCATTTTTTTTTTACTATGACTCCATATTCAAGCGATCAATTTTGGGGTGACTAACGAAAAAAAAAATTTTTTTCGAAAGTCCCCCAAATCTTTTTTTCTGTTAGTCACCCCCAAATTGATAGCTTCAAGATGGAGTCATAATAAAAATATGATTCCGAAATATGCGAAATTCTGGGTCGCGAAAATGTTAAATTAATATTAGAATAATATTTAGCTCTACTTTTGTACTGATCACTGTAAAATTTAAGGAATGGTATTTTTATTATTGTCCTTGCTTAACATATATATATATATATATCATTTCATCCCAAGCAAGGCGGTTTTACTGCCACTGGTGCGCAGGGGTTAACAAAAGAATAAACTGATGAGAAAGAATGACAGGTTATAGGGTGTGTCAGGAAAAGGGTAAGAGAAGGGTGAGAATACTGGTGTCATGAGAGTGGAGTGGACAGAGAAAAGAGCATGAGAGAAAGAATACGAGTCAATGAGATAGGAGTTGACTATTGACCTAATATTTAACTTCTTGGAGATGGTAGCTCTCGTGGAAGCAAGTATACGGAAGGGAATTCCACAGGCGGGAAGTGCGAGAAAAGAAGCTACTAGAGTAAAAGTTGAGATTATATCTTATTGGTTTCAGTGTAAAGGGTGGGACCTAGTTACTAGTCTAGTAGCTCGAGTAAATAGTAAATATATATATGAGAAATATATATATATATATAAGAAATCTATATATATATGAGATATATATATATATATATATATATATATGTATGAGAAATATATATATATGAGAAATATATATATAAGAAATATACAATATATTATATATATAGAAATATATATATATATATATATATATATATATATATATATATATATATATATAAATATATATATATATGTATGTATATATATATAGAAATATATATATAATAAATATACAATATATATATATATATATATATATATATATATATATATATATATATATATATATATATATATATATATAATATATATATATATATATATAATATATATATATATATATATATATATATATATATATATATATATATATATGAACTGGGATCAAACATAGATCAAATATGGATTGGAAGATATGACAAAAAAATGCCCGTGACATCTGCTTAACCAAAGAGAAAAAAAACCTACACAATTTTACAAACATTATAAAATACCAGGTTTTTCTTTTCTTTTGGGCTACGGTATTAGTGTGTGTTTTCATTTTTATAGCCTCTTACTCTTACGCGTATTTCATGCCCAAATCTAAGAACTTCGACCAAATGGTATTATTTATTGTCATTATTATTCTTAATGTTATTATTATATCATTATTTTTATCATATCATTATCATCACCATTTGGTTGCATCTTTTGTTTCAGATCTTATAACGTCGGATATAAGTATTGATATTCAGGCATTTTTTTTTTTTTATCTGGGCTTCATACTTTCACAATTGCTAGAATAAAATCAGGAATGAAAATAAAACAATCTTTGACCCAAAACTTGTTAAAACTTGAAGATCTGCTAAGGAGTTTCGCCTTGGCCTACGAAATAAGATCCAGATGTGAAGGGCCATCAACTTTCGTTTTCGATAATCTAAAACGCAAAATAGAGTAGAAATCGAACACCAGCCCTTATATAATCCGTTCTAAAGATCGAGAGTCTTTAAAATATCGAACTGTGAGAAATCAAATCATATTTTGACGACAGTCCCAACAATGAAGACGCTCGTCTCAGCCATGATGACTGATCGTCTCAGCCATGATGACTGATTGACTCCTTTTTCAGAAGCACTGACAACCTATTGACATAAATGTTACTTATCTTCTCACCCATGTCCTTTTTTATTTGAAAAAAAATAATTTTTAACATCATAAAGATGAGTCAATTTTGGAAATATTAATGATAACAAAACATGCCATGGGGTCATTTTACGTGTAATGTTAACAATCCAATAACGGAATATTGAATGATGTTTCCGTTATTCTAAAATGCTTAAATGATAACAATATACACTATCAGGTCATCTTGTAAGTAATGTCCACAGATTATTGATAATGCTCCAAAGTTGTTGATAATGTCCCCAACCCATTGATAATGTAGGAATCTTTGTAAATAAGTTCTAATAAAACATTAATTTTTAGATATATCTTTCTGACCCTAAATTGTAGCATTACGTATGGGACGATCATCTGAATGACAACTCATGTAATAACAATAATAATAATAATAATAATAATAATAATATATATATATATGTGTGTGTGTGTGTGTGTGTGTGTGTGTGTGTGTGTGTGTGTGTGTGTGTGTGTGTGTGTGTGTAGAATAAAAAGTGTGAGAAGCCGTGAACGTTTTCATAACATGTATAATATCAAAAACAATAAATATACACCTTAAAGAGGATGTGCGTTGTGGTACAGTGGATATCGGCTCGGAACGAGAAACCGGGGAGCCGAGTTCGAATTCCAGTTGAATCTATTGTATTCACTTACGCGCAAATACCCTTGGGAAAGGTATTAATCCGTCTCTTCCTTCCAGTTATGGGTTAAATAGCAGGGCAGTTTGGGTTCTATAGCCTTGGTCGCAGAAAGCAATGGCAACCTACTGCGGGATAATCTTTTGCACAGTCAGTCATGTCTCTTTCGAGACATGATCGCCCAAGCGTGTATCACGTATGGCACTTAACTGACTGACACTTTAACGAAAACGTTCACGGCTTCTCACACTTTTTTTCTCTCGTCGGAACAACCCTATTTCTTTATCCTATATATATATATATATATATGTGTGTGTGTGTGTGTGTGTGTGTGTGTGTGTGTGTGTGTATATATATAATAATAATATGCCCCAGTACCGGTTACAAAAATAGAAGATGTCACCATAGAATTACACCATTCTATAGACCGGACATTATTGTTATAAACCAAAAAGAAAAAACTTGCCTATTAATTCGTATGGCTTGTCCAGTGAATTGTAACATACCAAAGCAACTAATGAATTTTAGTAACTGTCAAAATATAAAGACCTGGAAATTGAAATAGAAAAAATGTGGAAATTGAAAGCAAGAGTCGTGCCAGTGATAGTAGGTGCACTTGATGATAAAAAATGGAACAAAACAACACATTGAAATAATCCCTGGAAATCCCAGCTTAAGAGATATACAAAAAATTGTCTTGCTAAATACAGCCCACACACTAAGGATAACTTTGTCTATTTAACGCTAGGGATATTAGGGGAGACAGAAAAAAACATGAAATGGAGCCATAACAATACACCATGACCTGCCTTAGGTCTTCCCACAGATTTGGTAGGTAGTGCGACCAAAGCAGAAATCGAATTATGATGACCAATGACATAATAATAATAATAATGGTGTAATAATAATAATAATAATAATGATAATAATAATAATAATGATAATAATAATAATAATGATAATAATAATAATAATTATCTTGTAATAAAATTAATAATAATCGTCAGAATGACAACTCGTGTAATAATAATAATTATAATAATAATAATAATCCATTGATAATAATTATAAAGATGTAATAATAATAATAATAATCCAATAACATTAATAAAGGTGTAATACTAATACTACTACTAATAATAATCTATCATAATAATAATAATCGTGCAGTAACAACACTAATAATAACCGTCATGTAAATACATGAAATAATAAAAAATAATGATGAATATTGGGACGAGTGTAAGAATTTAGATGTATCTTGTTGCCACTTGATCCCTTTTGTAAGTTATCAGATGTAACTAATGAAAAATACTTAAGAATTAAAAATTTAATATGAGAAATAAAAGGAAAAATCAATGAATATCGAAAGTATAAAAAAAATGACGAGAAGAAGATGAAATAGATAGAAAAAAAATAAAGAGTCTAGGGAGTAAAATAATAATAATAATAATAATAATAATAATAATAATAATAATAATAATAATAAAAATTGAAGCAAACAGGCCAGACATTATTGTTAAAAACCAGATGGAGAAAACTTGTCTATTAATTGATATGGCTTGTCCAGCGGATTGTAACATAGCAATCAAGGAATTTCAAAAACTGTCAAAATATAAAGACCTGGAAATTGAAATAGAAAAAATGTGGAAATTGAAAACAAGAGTTGTGCCAGTGATAGTAGGTGCACTTGGAATGATAAAAAATGGAACAAAACAACACATTGAAAGAATCCATGGAAACCCCAGCTTAAGAGATATACAAAAAATTGTCTTATTAAGTACAGCCCACACACTAAGGAAAACTTTATCTATGTAATGCTGGGGATGATAGGGAAGATAGAAAAACATGAAATGGAGCCATAACAACACGCCACGACCTGCCTTAGGTCTTTCCCCGCAGACTTGGTTGGTAGTGAGACCAAAGCAGAAATCGAAATATGATGAAAAATGACATAATAATAATAATAATAATAATAATAATAATAATAATAATAATAAAACTAAAAAATTCATTAGGGACGACTGAAACTGAAAGCAAGATTGTAGAGCTTCAGAAAACTGCTATCAACTCTGCGAGAATCCTCCGCAAAGTGCTTGCGTTGAGAGTTCTATTGTCGCTATTCTTTAAATGAAGAATTTCCTCCGATTATGTCAATGTGCGACACCAGCATAATAATAATAATAACAATTATAATATCAATAATAATAACATCAATAATAGTAATAATAACAATATTTAAAAAAATGTGGAAATTGAAAACATGAATAGTACCACTGATAGTAGGTACACTTGGAACGATAAAAAATGGAACAAAGCAACACATTAAAAGAACCCCTGGAAACGCCAGCTTAAGAGATATACAAAAAAATGTCTTATTAAGTACAGCCCACATGCTAAGGAAAACTTTGTCAACGCTAGGAATGTTAGGGGAGATAGAAAAAAACATGAAATGTAGCCAGAACAACACACCCCGATCTTCCATAGGTCTTTCTGCAGACTTTGTAGGTAGTGCGACCATAGCAGAACTAGAATTATAATGAAAAATGACATGATAATAATAATAATAATAATATTTGCACTTCTTCAATAAATATTTTTTTCTAATCATTTCACCCGATGCAAAACAGGACCGCCACTGAATTCGAAAAACTGTCAAAATATAATAACCTGGAAATTGAAATAGAAAAAATGTGGCGATTGAAAACAAGAGTTGTTCCAGTGATGGTGAGTGCACTCGGAATGATAAAAAATGGAACAAGACAACACATTCAAAGAATTCATAGAAACTCCAGCTTAAGAGATATACAAAAAAAAATGTCTTGTTAAGTACAACCCACACACTAAAGAGAAGTTTGTCTATGTAACGCTAGGGATGTTAGAGAGATATGAAAAAACATGAAATGGAGTCATAACAACACGCCACGACCCGCCTTAGGTCTTCCCGCAGACTTAATAGGGAGTGCGACCATAGTAGAAATCGAATTATGATGAAAAACTAACACAATAATAATAATAATAATGAAAAAGAAGAAGAAGAAAAAAAAAAGGAGAAAAGAAAGTACACAATGAAGAGAAAACTGAGAAAAAGTATACTGCCGACATATTTTTAATTTAAAAATTATTTTTAAGGATACTCATATTTGAATAGACGCCCAGTTTTTATTATAAAACGGTATATATTTATTTACATCTACCGGGATGAATATTCGAAATATTTTGTTAAGAAAATATGCGTCCTGTGGGAATATTCGAACTTGTATCGCCTATCGAGCCTTAGAGCACTCAGCCACGTAGAAACTCTTGACCTAGCTAAGCCTGAATAGTACTTTTCAAAACACATTTCTCCCGATTCTCGAAATATACAATTGTGTTCTGATTTGGACCCTAATGTAAACAAGGACAATTTTATAAGGAAATTAATTAAAATCGACATATTTTTAATTTATTTGTTTAAACGTTATTTTTAATGGATACTCAGACATAAAAAGAGGTTGTGTTTATATTATTAAACAGTATATTTATTTATTTATTTATTTATATAAACAGTATATTTATTTATTGTATTAAACAGTATATTTATTTATTGTATTATTAAACAGTATATTTATTTATTGTATTATTAAACAGTATATTTATTTATTTATTTATATAAACAGTATATTTATTTATTGTATTATTAAACAGTATATTTATTTATTGTATTATTAAACAGTATATTTATTTATTGTATTATTAAACAGTATATTTATTTATATTATAAGCCGTATAAAAATATATTTATATTATTTAAACAGTATATATATTTATGTAAACATCATATTATTTACAGTATATTTATTTATTAATAACAGTGTAATCATGAGACTTTGAAGTGGGCATGAATACATTCTATTAAAGAAACAAACTCTTTGTACCTATTTATTTATTTATGTAAACACTAAACAGTATATTAATTAATTTATATTATTAAACAGTATATTTATTTATATAAACAGTATATTAAAAAAACTATATATATATATATATATATATATATATATATATATTAAGATAGATAGATAGATAGATAGATAGATAGATAGATAGATAGATAGATAGATAGATAGAGTTTGTTTCTTTCATAGAGTGTATTAATGCCGACATCGAAGTTTCACAATATATATATAATCACTCATCGCTCATTCAGTAATCGCTCATCGCTCATTCAGTAATGAATTAGAGCAATCTAGCCACTGGCGTATGATATATCAACCCTGGTTTAAAATTGGGTGTCTAACCATACTGATGAGCTGTGATACAGCGAAACAGATCTGCCTGCGGATGACTATATATATATATATATATATATATATATATATATATATATATATAATCGTGTGTGTGTGTGTGTGTGTGTGTGTGTGTGTGTGTACTTATATTATCGGCCCATGGTATTATTATTAAACAGTACATTTATTTATTTATGTAAACAGTATAATTTATTAATTTATATTATTGAGCAATATATATATGGATATATACAGAATGTTAAAAAAAAACTATATTTATTTATATATAAACACTGAAACAATATATTTATTTCTTTATAATATTAAAACAGCATATTTATTTAGTTAAAACAGTATATTTATTTATTTATATTATTAAACGGTATATTTACTTATATAAACAGTATATTTATTAATTTATTCAATTAACAGTTTCCTCACAAAACGTCGAAATCGGCATGGATACACTATAATAAAGAAAGAAAAACTTTGTACCTATATATATATATATATATATATATATATATATATATATATATATATATGTGTGTGTGTGTGTGTAAACATGTTACGGAAATTAACGAATTTTTAACGAAACTTGGTTATAAGCAACCGACAATTTGTAATGAATTATTTTGAACATTATACGAACAAATACGAGTATCGGTAAAAATAATGTTCAAAATAATATATATATATATATATATATATATATATATATATATATAAATCGCGTGTATGTGTATACTTATATTATCGGTTCATGTTATTATTATGAAACAGTATGTTCATTTGTTAAAATTTATATAAACAGTTTATTAATAAATTTATTTATTTATTTATTCATATGAATAGTATATTTATATTATCAAGCGTTATATTTATTTATATAAACAGTATATTTATTTATATTATCAAATACTATATTTATTTATATAGAAATATATATATATATATATATATATATATATAAACAGTATATTTATTTAAACAGTATTTATTTACATCTGCCGGCCTGGATATTCAAAACATCTCGGCATATGTAAATAAATATATAGTTTTAATAATAAAACAGAGCATCTACTCACATATGATATCCTTTAAAGATAATGTTTAAACAAGTAAGTTATATATATATATATATATTTAATCATATCACCCCGAGCAAGGCGGTAACGCCACTGATGTGCCGGCAGCTACGTCAGAGTGAGAAGTTTGGAAAAGAGAAAACCGGAAACCACATCCTAAACAGGGAACAAAGGATGAGCCTGTACACCTGTTCAATAGATGTGGGTGGTGTATGAACCGGGCGATAGTTTAGTCTATCTATCTATCTATCTATCTATCTATCTATATATATATATATATATATATATATATATATATATACTGTATATATTGATTGATTGTTTAATACTTAGTTTTTTATCCTAATATCTATCTATCTATATATATATATATATTTAGTATATCGAGGCAGCAAGTAATTTTCTAGACATATGCTATTAAATATAAGAGACAATGAATGTCTATTATGTTTAATCATGAGCCGTTCTAAACGTCGTATTTTTGCTTTAATTTCAGTTGAAAATAAATACAAAAATTCTCCAACATTTGGATAATTATTTATTGGTTTTCTTCTAAGCTTTCGGCTCACATGAGCCATCTTCAGAGAGGTAGTTTAAACTGAAATATTATAAAATCCACCATCACCGACGATTTTATTTTGTGTTGACAAAAAACCAATGTAGTGTACCAATTTACATGCCCATTCAGAGATTGCATCTCTGATACTACTCAAAAACCTAGTACATATATTGGTTTTACCACAACTACGCTCTCCCGTAGACTTACATGGCATCTTTCTGATCAGAGTACTATTAAACAACATTTCTCTGAAAAACATAAACATGTAGGTAATATCAGACAGATTTTGGTCAACAATACGGTGATCCTTACTCATACACACAGTAAGAGGAACCTGCAGATATTGGAGGCCATGTACATCAAATCAAAACAACCAACACTCAATAAAATAAACTTTAAAACAGGAAATAACATATTACATTGCATTTGACTACATGGTTTTGTTGTCATTTCGCGCTATCCCGCGGTGTGACGTCATAAAACCGCATCTCAAACTTAAGAACTGCGTTTATTATTTTTGGTAACTATTGCCGTTGCCAAGCGGAGTTTTATGTCAACACAAAATAAAATCGTCGGTGATGGTGGATTTTATAATATTTCAGTTTAAACTACCTCTCTGAAGATGGCTCATGTGAGCCGAAAGCTTAGAAGAAAACCAATAAATAATTATCCAAATGTTGGAGAATTTTTGTCTTTATTTTAAACTGAAATTAAAGCAAAAATACGACGTTTAGAACGGCTCATGATTAAACATAATAGACATTCATTGTCTCTTATATTTAATAGCATATGTCTAGAAAATATATATATATATATATATATATATATATATATATATATATATATATATATATACTGTATATATTGATTGATTGCTTAATACTTAGTTTTTGATCCTAATATATATATATATATATATATACTGTATATATTGATTGATTGTTTAATACTTAGTTTTTGATCCTAATATCTATCTATCTATATATATATATATATACTGTATATATTGATTGATTGTTTAATACTTAGTTTTTGATCCTAATATCTATCTATCTATATATATATATATATACTGTATATATTGATTGATTGTTTAATACTTAATTTTTGATCCTAATATCTATCTATCTATCTATATATATATATATATATATATATATATATACTGTATATATTGATTGATTGTTTAATACTTAGTTTTTGATCCTAATATCTATCTATATATATATATATATATACTGTATATATTGATTTATTGTTTAATACTTAGTTTTTGATCCTAATATCTATCTATCTATCTATCTATCTATCTATATATATATATATATATATATATGTATATATATATTCTGTACATATTGATTGATTGTTTAATACTTAGTTTTTGATCCTAATATATATATATATATATATATATATATATATATATACTGTATATATTGATTGATTGTTTAATACTTAGTTTTTGATCCTAATAGGGTTTGACCAGTACACATTTGTATTAAAAATTATTCTATGCAATTAGAAGTTTTGAATATTTTTCATTTATAAACGAGTTATTTCGCTACGTTGGTTTCCACCACGAATGGTTTCTTCCGGCCATTTTTAACATATATATATATATATATATATATATATATATATATATATATATATATATATATATATGTGGGGGGGGGGTGGGGGGGGGGTCTTTTAAACATTTCAGATTAAATAATTTGCAAACATGTTTGCTTATTTTTAATAAAATCCATTCATACTCGCGGATAATCTTTCTCGTATTACAATTGAAAAATGTCAGAAACTAGTTGTAACGTTGACAGATGTTATTTCTCAAGATACCCAAATACTTTCAACCTCTTTCCGAGATCATCTTCAGGGGTGTGAGTGATGGTAACAAAAAAATAACCACAAAATTGTGTTGCTAAAAATTACTGTACATTGTGTGTACATTTTACTTTCTGCTTCAAATATATGTAGTAATGTTCTAAAATGTTTGTAAAAAAGAACAGTTTTTTTCATGCTTTAACGCGTGTCTGACTATCACATTAACATATAAAAACAATTCCATTTTGATTAATTTTCACGCTCTAATGAACGCTAGCAATAAAAGATTACCCGTGAGTATGAACGAATTTTATTAAAAATAAGCAGACGTAATGTTTATTTATTTAATCGCACACACACACGCGTGAGCACGCGCACACACAGCACTGTGCAAAAGTATTAGGACAAAAACTATTTTATATTTTATGAGGCATATGGACAGAAAATAAACAATTTAATGAAAGTAATTTTATTTGATTTATTCAACAAATGCTTTAGCAAGAAAAAAAATACTTGTTACAAAATAAATTTAAAATTTAGTATAATAGCCTTTTGCTTTGAAATAATAAAACAATTGCGACAATTTACCAATCGCACCTACTATATATATATATATATATATATATATATATATATATATATATATATATAAAAGTTTTATTTATATATAAGTAGTTTTATTTGATTTACTCAACAAATGCTTGAGCAAGAAAAAAAATACTTGTTACAAAATAAATTTAATATTTAATACAATAGCCTTTTACTTTGAAATAATAAAATAATTGCGGCAATTTACTAATCGCACCTACTATATATATATATATATATATATATATATATATATATAGTACTGTGCAAAAGTATTAGGACAAGAACTATTTTATTTTTTATGAGGCATATTGACAGAAAATAAACAATTTAATTAAAGTAATTCTATTTGATTTACTCAACAAATGCTTTAACAATAAAAAAATACTTGTTACAAAATAAATTTAATATTTAGTATAATAGCCTTTTGTTTTGATCACAGCCTTCATTCTGTCAGGCATTGACATGACAAGCTTCTTCAATATATCTAATGGTATCTCCTGCCAAGCAGCTTGTATTTATTCTCAAAGTGTGTCTTGCAAAGTAACATTAGATTTATCAAATTTTTTATCCAAATTATCCCATAGATGTTCAATAGAGTAGTTTCAAAATAACTTGTTTAATAGAAAATACGAAAAATTAAATCTACTTCTTTTTAACACATTTCTTTTACACCTAGTTTTAAATAATCAATATTTATTATCAATTTACTTGGTTTTTCACCTGTATTTGAATTTCAGGGAAGTTTTTATGAAAATCACCCCTGTCCTAATACTTTTGCACACTGCCGGTAGTGTGCAAAAGTGTTAGGACAAGGGTGATTTTAAACTTTATTTTGATGCCTCGTAAAAGATAAAATATTTCTTGTCCTAATACATTTTCACAGTACTGTATATATATATATATATATACTAGGTGCGATTAATAAATTGTCGCAATTATTTTATTATTTCAAAGCAAAAGGCTATTATACTAAATATTAAATTTATTTTGTAACAAGTATTTTTTTTCTTGCTCAAGCATTTGTTGAGTAAATCAAATAAAACTACTTATATATAAATAAAACTTATATATATATATATATACATATATAGTAGGTGCGATTGGTAAATTGTCGCAATTGTTTTATTATTTCAAAGCAAAAGGCTATTATACTAAATATTAAATTTATTTTGTAACAAGTAATTTTTCTTGTGAATCAAATAAAATTACTTTAATTAAATTGTTTATTTTCTGTCAGTATACCTCATAAAAGTAATTAATATATATATATATATATATATATATATATATATATATATATATATAGGGAACCAACAGTTTTAGAGTTCCGAGTTCCCCGGCATATCCTTTTGTTTAAGTGCTCAATACAACATATATTGTAGAGCAAAATACAATTATAATTGTGTCCAAGCATGAAAATCCATATTGATCTCAGCAGTGATCCCGCTCATGTATATATATGCGTGTGTGTTTTAATGTTTTATATTTCTCCAATTTATCTATCTTTCTTTTTTCTTTTTCCTTCTTTCTTTTTATGTATTTATCACCCCACCAAGTGTCACGTCTGCATATCCAACACACATTTCTCTACTTTTTCTCTTTTTCACTGTTTTCTTTTTCCTCACCTCTCTCACCTCTGACTTTTCTCTTATCTCCTTTTTTTTTTTCTTCATTTCGTTCCTGTGACACGCTCATTTTTTATTTCTTTACAGACATACACATCATTTTTTAAATGTCCCTTTCCCAGATCGAGTTGAATCTAATTCGCCACCTTTCTAACGCTTCCATCTCTCTTTCCACACTCTGAAACAGCGTTTCGGGCGCCTGCATTCTAACATAACCGTTCCCCCCCCCTTTTTTTTTTCACTTTCCCTCCTACTTTTCTGTTTTATCTTTATTCTTATTTTTATTTTTTGCTTTTCTTTCTTTTTCTTACTTTTTTCCCTTTCTTAATGCTACGAATTTTCTTTTTTCTTTTCTCCTCTCCCTAAAACGAACTTCCGGTGTATTAAAAGCTTTTGAATTTTTCATAATAAAAAAGATCACTGATGAAGAATTTATTTCGCCGAAATGATCATTCGATATATGTCATTTTCGTAGTTTTATTTGCAAAAAAAAAAACAAACAAACATATACATAAATAAATAAATAAATAAATTTTAATCATATTGTGCCCTCGGGCTGGATCAGTTTTAATATTTAATTTTCAGCAAATAATATTAATAGGATCTCCCTTAAGATTTTATTTACATGCCATTTTCTTTATATATATATATATATATATATATATATGTGTGTGTGTGTGTGTGTGTGTGAGAGAGAGAGAGAGAGAGAGAGAGAGTTTGTGTGTGTGTTTGTGTGTGTGAGAGAGTATATGTGTGTTTTTGTGTGTATGAGAATTTGTGTGTATATTTGTGTGCGTGCTTGTGTGTGTGAGAGTTTGTGTTTGTGTGTGTGAGTGTGTGTGAGAGAGTGTGTGTGTGTGCTTCTGTGTGTGAGTGTGTGTGTGTTTGTGTGTGTGAGTGTGTATGTGTGAGAGAGTGTGTGTGTGTGTGTGTGTGTGTTTCTGTGTGTGAGGTGTGTGTGTGTTTGTGTGTGTGAGAGAGTGTATGTGTGTGTTTGTGTGTATGAGAGTGTGTGTGTATTTGTGTGTGTGTGAAAGTATGTGTGTTTGGGTGTGTGAGAGTGTGTGAGTGTGTGTGTGTGTGTGTTTGTGTGTGTGAGAGAGTGCATGTGTGTATGTTTGTGTGTGTATGAGAGTGTGTGTGTTTTTGTGTGTGTTTTGTGTGTGTGAGTGTGTGTGTTTGTGTGTGTGAGAGTGCCTGTGTGTGTGTGTGTGAACTCTCATGTCGATTTAAACGCACGAAGATCCGACAACCACATTCATTTTCTTTTGTCTGTGTCGTATGTGACGCTTCAGTCCGCATACAAGTACACATATTGTGCAACAGCAAGAATCAAGGGTCATAGCAACAGGAATATCTGCTGACACTTTTTACGCCCTTGTCTTTCGTCCCTTAACCGACCAAGACAATTGATTTCGGATAGCACTCTTGCAGAAATATCTTCAGTTATTTCTATCCAGCTCGCTCGAAGTCAGTATGAGGCACATTGACAGCTGAGGGGTTACTTTTTAGCTTGTTTTTATATAGGGTAACCCCCACCACCAACACCAAGAAAAACGGGAAATTTTTAACAATCCAATAAAACCAAGAATAATGGAAGAAAAATATTTTATTCAAAGAAATTAAAACTTTAAAACATGCCATTTATAAAAAAAAAAAAATGATGGAATTTTCATTTTTTAAAAGTGTGTCCTGTAGATGGCGTCCTCCTGTCCAAATGCATTCTTGAAATCAGTTGTTGAGACAGTGACAGTGACTGACATCCCCTGTTCATTTTTCAAAAAAAAAAGAGTTCCGATGATCCCATGTAATGAAACAGCACACCATACTGTCAACTTACTAGCGTGTAAAGGGCGCTCATGAACTTCATTAGGATTTATGTCTGTCCAGTAACGGCAACTCTCCTTCACGTAACCTGTGAGATGAAAATGGGCTTCATCTGACATCCATAACTTGCTTAGAAATTCATTTTGATCCATCATGGTTACTGAAATGGCAAAGTGTTTACTTTGTGTGGCCATTGTTTCGCAGTGCTACCACTTGCTCGTGTCTGCCAATACACACTTCAAAAATTCCCGTTTCTTTAGATCAATCTGTACCTGAGCCACGGCCGTCCAACAGTCCTTTATCCACTGTCAAGCTTTGCTATATACATAAGGACTTAGCACTAAAAAACCTAATTCACATTGGGTGGTTTAAAGGTTTTCATATTTTTACTTCAACTGTATCATTATAGTATTTCAGTTTTCTCTAATTTGAAGTCAAGATTTGTTATTCTATTTTAATGTGCGTTGTGGTGCAGTGGATATCGGCTTAGAACGAGAAATCGGGGAGCAAAGTTCGAATTCTAATTGAATTCCTTGCATTCACTTACGCTCAAATACACTTGGGAAAGTTATTAATCCGTCTCTTCCCTCCAGTTATGGGTTAAATAACAGGACAGATTGGGTTCTATAGCCTTGGCTGGCAACCAGTTTACCGCAGAGAGCAATGGCAACCTACCTCGGGATAATCATCTGCCCAGTCAGTCATGTCCCTTTCGAAACATGATCGCCCAAGCGTGTATCACGTATGGCACTTAACTAACTGATTGAATATAATAGTTGGAAACATTATTAAGGCTTTCTACTGGGCAAAATATGGAGGATCAGTTTTCTATTGTTATTAAGTAATAAACTGATCCCCCACTAATTACTATTTAATAATATAATACATTTCTGCTCTCTCTAGATATGAGTCAAATAACAAGACAGGTTGGGTTCTATAGCCTTGGTCGGCAACCAGTCTACCGCAGAAAGCAATGGCAACCTACTGCGGGATAATCATCTGCCCAGTCAGTCATGTCTCTTTCGAGACATGATCGCCCAAACGTGTATCAAGTATGGCACTTAACTGACTAACTGACATTATGTTATGGTGAAACACAACTATTCCTAAGATAATGGACTCTCCCTTCTATATTAATAAGAGTTAACAGGAAGTTAACTTGAGAAGTTCTTGGGAAGTTCATAGAAGTTCTTAGAAGTTCTTGAGAGTTCTTTAGAGTTCTATTGGAGTTCAGTAGAACTACTAGGCAGTTGATATTAGTCGGCAGTTAGCCGAATACTAAGGAGTCAGCTTTCAGTGAAAGATTACCTAGTTCCTAACATTTTGGGTGCGTTAAGTCGATTAGCAAACGACATAGCACGATTATAACTTTCAGTGTAAAAACTACTCCACAACGCATTAGATACGAGGCCTGTCTAAAAAGTAACGGGACAGGTGTCAGAAACAAATTATTTCAATTCCAATCAACAAACCGCATGGTTTCCCCTTCAAAGTAACCGCCCTCAACTCTAATGCACTTTTTCGTTCTCTGTATTTTATGCAATGCTGCAAAGACTCTTCTTGGATGCACCTCAGCTCCATCTTTACGGTCCTTTTGATGGCCCGTGATGTTCCCTTTGATGTTGAAGAAACGAACAAAGTTGCGTGAAGCAAGATCAAGGAAATAGGGAAGCTCTTCCAGTACGGCGATGTTCTTCTCAACCATGAACTGCCGGATGCTCGGGGCGTTGTGAGCAGATATATCGTCACGGGGAAGCAGCCACAATCTGTCCTACGACAAAAGCATGTGAAAAATTGCAATTTTTTCTACAAGAATTGCATTTTTTTAGGACCAGGAAGTTTTTCTCGTCTAAATCCATCTTGTACATATAAAAATCTACCATCGGCCCGTGCATTGAATACTGCCGTCACATCTTGTTGGATGCCCTTGCCATTCATCTCGGGCTTTCTTGACAAAATCCAACGAAGAATTGGTCCTGACCTGGTTGCTCAACTCCAGTCACTTTTCTCACCGACGTAATGTGGCTTCCCTCTGTCACTTCTACAAATAATTTCACGGCTTCTGCTCCCATGAACTTAGCCCCCTGGTGCCCCCTCTGCATAGATTTAGTCGAAGCCAATCAAATGTAACTGTAACTTCTACTCCCTCAGCTTCTTTTCTCGCACTTCCCGCCTTTGGAATTCCCTTCCATATACTTGCTTCCCTGACAGCTACAATCTCCAATAATTTAAATGCAAAGTCGAGCTGCCAGATCTGGACCGATAACATTACAGATTCTCCTTTGGTTCCTGTCGAGAACACTGAGATGAACAGCAGGGGTGTCTGACCAGATATGACAACAGTATTCTATGCACGGTCGGATAATTGATTTGTATAGGAGTATTCCATGCACGTAGTTTTGGTCATAATTAATATAGACCAGTACACAGTTGTATTAAAATAATATTTCAAAATTAGGGAGGAGTTATTTTAGGATCTTACAATACTTCACTCCATATTTGTATGATCCTACTAAATATTTATGGGTATTATTACAATTAAGCATAATTTCTGATCTTGCATTTAGCATTTTCTTTTCTTTCTGGGAACAATATAACAGTTAAATTTTACTCCTTGCACAATCTGCATACGTTACCACCTTTGTATGGTTTGGCTCTTTTCACTATATATATATATATATATATATATATATATATATATATATATATATATATATATAACTAAATAGACTCTGTAAGTCTGCAGGCCGTAAATTTATACTAAAATAAACCTCCGAAAAAATCATTAACAAACTGAACCTAAATCCGTTACAATCCGGTGTACTAAGACGTCGGATAAATGGGGAGAAAAAAAGAAACCCGCGGAACAAGAACAAAACATTCAATACTCCGCAGTAAAGATAAACCCCAAACGGAACCAAACCCCCTTCTTGTGTTGGTATGGTTCCCCCCTACCTTAGTGTATATCTATTTATTTGCTTTTATCTTTAGTGTTTCAGCCTTTGCCCTGACGATCCGTAGTGTGAAACCGCAGTAGGTTTTGGCTCACTCTAGATTTTTGTATATATATATATATATATATATATATATATATATATATATATATATGTGTGTGTGTGTGTGTGTGTGTGTGACCCTGGGTTTCACACTCTTGCGATCGTCAGACTAACTGATTAATTTTTTTTAAATATTTGCTAGATGTAGGGTTGCGTATATTGGTGTATTTTTGTGGAAGTGGGAGGAAAATGGGGAGAAAAAAATGTCGGCATGGCAAACGCAGACATAGATAAACACATGTACAACCATTGACGTACGCAGAGATACACACACGCGCGCGCGCGCTCGCCCACCGAGGCTCACACAAACATAACTATATGTGGACCGTATGGGGCTACGCATATATATGTATATGTGTGTCGTCACGTACATACATACGCAATATATATATATATATATATATATATATATATATATAGTGCATCGAGGCAGCTGATAATTTTCTAAACATATACTGTTAAATATAAGAGACAATGAATGTCTATTATGTTTAATCATGAGCCGTTCTAAACATCGTATTTTGGCTTTAATTTCAGGTAAAAATAAAGACAAAAATTCTCCAACATTTGGATAATTATTTATTAAGTTGGTTCTAAGCTTTCAGCTCACATGAGGCATCTTCAGGGAGGTTACAAGGACGTTAACATAAAAACATCCACCATAAAAGACGATTTTATCTTGTGTTGACATAAAATTTATTTTGCTAAGCAACGAGAACAGTTACCAAATAGCAAACGCAGTATGTTAGACAATTTTTGTCTTTATTTTCACCTGAAATTAAAGTCAAAATACGATGTTTAGAACGGCTCATGATTAAACATAATAGACATTCATTGTCTCTTATATTTAACAGTATATGTTTAGAATATATATATATATATATATATATATATGTGTGTGTGTGTGTGTGTGTGTGTGTATGTGTGTGTGTGTGTGTGTGTAAAGTTTCATTACTTTTTATGTAACTATATTATTCTGTGACACAAATCGATAAACTTTTGTTTAAAAGTAATGAAAAATGCATAATTTTTTTAACTTTTGAAAAAGGTCAACCCCAAACAGAAATTCTATTTTACCATATTTTTTTTTTTAATCATTTCACCTCGAGCAAGGCGGAAACGCCACTGATGTGCAGGGGGTTACGTAAATGTAAAAAGATTAATTAGAAAAGAGTGAGGAGTACAAACTAGTTAGAAAGGAACAATAGAAAGCTGAGAAAGCAGGTGCGATGACAGATACATAGGTGGAGAGAAAGGGAAGGTTATACAGGGGTGGGGAGAGAGCTAGAGGCCAGTGGTTAGTAGATGAGTATTGACTTTGCATTTAAATTTCTGGAGGTTTCAGGAAAGCAAGAATACGGGAGCGAGTTCCACAGGCGGGAAGTGCGAGAGAGGAAGCTGCAGGAGTAGAATTGTCGTCTGCATTTGGCTAACCTGACTGTGAATGGGTGGGACCCAGTTGCCAGTCTGGTTGCACGAGTAATCACCTGTTGAGGAGGCATCAGTGACTTAAGCTCGTCCGAGCAGAAGGCATGAACGCAATAAGAGTAAAACTATTATTTAGAAGCTTTATTTTTCAATTTGCTAATGATGACATTGGATATTACTAAGGTATTTTTAATGTAATTAAAAGTGCATAGATATAGCACAGTATGCACTTACAAATAAAGAAAAACAAGTTCTAGGAAGTTCCATAAAATTCTAGAAGAATTCAGGAAGTTCTAGAATGTTTTAGAAAGTCATAGTTCGTGTTAGGAGAGGTGACATTTTTTCTAAGTTTAACTGAATTAAGCCCTTCATTATTTAAAAAAAAATTTCAACGAATTATGATACAGGAATCAATTATCTTACAGAAATTCATAACCCTAAAATATAGGCGTATATATATATATATATATATATAGTCATCTGCAGAAAGATCTGTTTCGCTGTATCACAGCTAATCAGTACGGTTAAACATCCGATTGCTTTTACCCAGGATTGAATCCCGACCGAATTGGCGTCACACACACACACACACACACACACACACACACACACACACACACACACACATATATATATATATATATATATATATATATATATACACCAGCAGATGGTAGTTTGAAAAAAGGCTCAATGCACACCCAACACAAATGAACTGAATATAGAGAGCTAACAATAGGTTAAGGAACAGAACACACGCCCCTAACTTGCTAACCAGGTTTTGACCTCGGAGGTTTCTTCAGAAAAGCTAGCTGGCCTGAAGAGACCTGCGTTGTGAAAACGTGGGTAGCAAGTAAGTGGTGTGTGTTCTGTACTTTAATATATATATATATATATATATATATATATATATATATATATATATAATGAATTATTTTGAACATTATTTTTGCCGATACTCGTATTTAAGTAGATATTCTGTTTTTAATTAAACAGTATTTTTATATTTATATCTACCGGCCTGATTATTTACGATAAATTTTTATTACGAAAATGTGTGCTACCCAGCAAGATTCGAACCTGCGACCCCTATTACATAGGGGAAGCATACCATTTGATCTGGTACCGTCTTGACCACTCGACCATGGATAGCCTCTTGATCAGACGAGGTAATAATAATTTCGTAATAAAAATTTATCGTGAAATATTCAGGCCGGTAGATATAAATATAAAAATATTGTTTGATTAAAAATAGAATATCTACTTAAATACGAGTATCGGTAAAAATAATGTTCAAAATAATTCATAATTCATTTATTTCCGTAACATATATATATATATATATATATATATATATATATATATATATATATATATATAGTCATCCGCAGAAAGATCTGTTTAGCAGTATCACAGCTCATCAGTACGGTTAGACATCCGATTGCTTTTACCCAGGATTGAAAACCGACCGAATTGGCGTCAGTCGGCGATTCTACCTCTAAACAATGGGCGCTCGGTAGACGTAAGAGTGAAAATTGCTGACGTGAATACGGTGTTTCATGTTAGTCTTCATGATATTGGATTGCGTTCAAGGATGTAACAATTAAACAGACTGTCGCCCCTCTACTCTTATCTCAATGGACACTAATATATAAAGTTTTAAAATTTCAAGACCAAAATATACTCCTAAACAAACGAAGTGAGATTATAAGTATGTGTCACCATAGAAATACATAAAAATTTACAATAATTATTCTTTTTCCCTCAATTAGTCCTAATAAATTTTTTTTAAATTTGATCAAGCAGTTATTTCCCCACCACCTACCACTACTAACTCAAGGGTCAGGCCACATACCAAGGAGAAATTACTACTACATTCCTTCCCCCAGCCCAACCCAATGAAAATTAATACATCCCAACCCCTGCCTTTACCTAAGCTAACCTCTGGTCTTAGAATTTTTCCTCATTCTCTGTTTATAAGGGGTCGAAGAATGCATGCCTAAAAATGACATTTTCGAAAATGGCTATTTCCCCACTAAGTTTTATCTGAATTTATATATATATATATATATATATATATATATATATATTGCTATATATTTCTATGTTTTGAGATAGATTCTCATCATCAGGCAATGTATGATGTTGGTTGTGCAAATGATTTACATGATTTACATTTACACTGCCTGATGATGAGAATCTATCTAGAAACATAGAAATTTCCGTGTCGGAAAGTACAATTAATTCATAAGTATATAATTATAATTAAGTAAGCCGAAAGCTTAGAACCAACATAATAAAAAACTATCCAATTGTTGGAGAATTTTTCTCTTTATTTTCGCTTGAAATTAAAGCCAGAATAGGATGTTTAGAACGGCTCATGATTAAACATAATAGGCATTCATTTTCTCTTATATTTAAAAGTATATATATATATATATATATATATATGTGTGTGTGTGTGTGTGTGTGTGTGTGTGTGTGTGTGTGTGTGTGTGTGTGTGTGTGTCTCTAGTTTTCTTACCTCCCTACTTCCCTTTTCATTTTGTTTAACCCTATTCTCAATTTAGCACCACCCCTAACCCCCTTTCCTGTGTAAGCCAGACAAATCCAAATTTTCCATTTCTTCACTCACAACTCTATCTAAAAGTTAAAATCTAAAATTAGATATGAATTACTTCCGGAATTTTTTGTAACGTAAATTTCTCAAATCTTAACTGTCTTTTTTTTTTTTTCTACCTTTTTCTCTCTCTTTTTATTCTTATTTTTATTTCCATTTTGAAAGATAGACGTTGCTGAGGAGATGTAAAATCTCTCTTAAGAATTTATGTCGAAATGTTCATTCAACATTTTTGACTTTTGAAAATTTATTTTACTTTATATATATATATATATATATATATATATATATATATATATATATATATATATATATTGTGTTTTTAAAGACTTTCAAAGAACGCTAAAAATACAAGGAACTTGAAATGGTAAAAGATATGGTGCATGAGGAGATCAATAATACCAGTTGTGATTGGAACATTTGGATTGATTGGAAAAGGTTCATAGACTCATTTAAAGGACTCCTGGTATCCCACGCCTTAAAGAAATACAATAAATTCTTATCTGAAGTGCAGCGGACACATTGCGAAGTAATTATATATGCAAAATGTAAGTGCTTTTAGGTTCGAATATGTTAAGTGAAAATGTCATGATGCCATTCCTGATCTTAAGTTTCTGGTTGGGACCCGAAAAGCAATAAGTATACACCATAAATCAGTGGAAGAAATAATAATTATAATAATAATAATAACAAATTTAAAAAATATATAAAACAAATCCTCTTCTTGCACAAACCTATACAAACCTACACATATATGTGTGTGTGTGAGAGAAAGAACTTGAGGAAAGTTTTATATTTGACAATGAAATTTCATATATTGTTGTCCGACTCTCTAAATCTCATCCACAAGACAAATGATGAAGGTTAATTTTAAAGATATGTTCTCATGGATGATAAAATAAATATAGAAATGTTAACTCATATTTACTTGGCAAAAGTCGTTTCAAGAGATGACCCCATTACAATACCGTCAAGGAAGGAGATTCTATTTGTAGGCTTGAGTTCTTAATAACAGTGATTAGACCGCAACTATAAGCACTAGCATAATTTATAATAATAATATTTTTATCTTCTCTTTCAGAGAGCGCCAGTAGTCAGAAGCCGAAAGCAAAACGAGTGCGGACCACATTCACTGAAGAACAGCTCCAGTTTTTACAGGCGAAATTCCAACTGGACAGTAACCCGGACGGTAACGACTTAGAACAGATCGCCGCCCAAGCCGGGCTGAGTAAACGAGTCACTCAGGTGTGGTTCCAGAACAGTAGAGCGAGACAGAAAAAGTATCAACAACAACGACATAAAATCAATGGGAGTACACGGACACTGTCCCCTCCGACGGGAGTTAACTCTAGTATGTTTCATTGCCCAGCTACTAGTTCCTACTTTAGCCACCTGGGGGAGTTGGTGTCGGCCCGGCTCAGGCCTGCAGGCTGGCAGTGTGCACTTTTCCCATAGACGCAATAGTACGTTGATGTTGATTATAATAATGATGAAAGTTTAAAAATATTGATAATGTTGATTAAGAATATATTGATGATGATAGTGTCAGACCCGGCAGTGATAATGTTGGTAAAGTTAATAGTGATAATTTTGCTAATAATATCAATATCGACATATATCCTTTGTTTTCGTGACTGAGCTAGTTACCAAAATTATTTAACAATGTCAATGATCAGAGTTCTTGCCATTATTTTGAATAGGGATTGTCTTGGTGGTAGATCAGAGTGTCGAAGGATAAAGTGTCGCATTACCGAACGAACAAAGTGCCGAATGGACAACGAGCCGAACGGGAAAAAGAGTTGAATTGACTAAAGGACATAATGTCGAAAAGACATTTTAATAATGTCGAAAAGACATAATGTTATAATGTCGAAATAAGACATAATATCGAAAAGACAAAGTTTCAAAAGGACAAAATGTTGAACAAAGTAATAATAAATATAGCGTCATGATTTTAAAAACCCAGTTCAAATTTTTTTTTTTTTTTTTTTTTAATCATATCACCCCAAGCAAGGCGATAACGCCACTGATGCGCAGGGGGCTACATAAGGGTAAAAAGATTGGAAAAGAGAAAACCGGGAACCACATCCTAAACGGGAAACAAGGGATGAGCCTCTTCACCTTTTCAATAGATGTGGGTGGAGTGTGAACCGGGCGATAGTTTAGTCTATCTACTCCAATAGATTAGTCTATCTACTCCAATAATAAATTGAGATATTCTACACTTTTTATTGTTTAGCATAATTTAATTAATAATAGCTTTAAAGGGGATTAAGCCTCTATAAATCATTGGCTAGCA
Source organism: Ascarosepion bandense (assembly GCA_037127315.1). NCBI lineage: Eukaryota > Metazoa > Mollusca > Cephalopoda > Sepiida > Sepiidae > Ascarosepion > Ascarosepion bandense. The sequence goes on from JBBBDQ010001803.1 coordinate 757,742, forward strand.
GCTCGATTTTGGTAGTCGTTTATTGCGCCCAATTTGTTACCAAATTGAATTGGGACTCTTATACAGGGTGTCCATAAAATCTGTGTGCACTTTAAATAATTTAAAACTTTATTTGTATTTGTGATAGAAATAATCTGTAAAAAATGTTATGAAGTTTAATGTACCTAGTTTTAAATATAGTTATTGAATAATTCTTTACCACAAAATTTGCAACAATTAAAAAATAAGTAAAAAATATTATTATTAAAATTATATTACCCTTTGTATTGCTAATGATGGAGGACATGTGGAAACTTAAATAAAATTTCAATAAAACCTTAAAAAATAGAGATTTATTTTTTTTATAATCCTTTTTACAAATTATTTCAATCGCAAATACAAATAAAGTTATAAACTTTTTAAAGTGCACACGAACTTTATGGACACCTAGTATTTGTTAGAGATGATAAATAAAATATTAATACTTTACTGTAGTTTGAATTCAGATCCTTGTTCAAAAAGTTAGCAATTATGTATAAAGTTCGTTTTTTATCGGAGATTTTTATATTAGTTTAAAATTTAAAAATAATTATTTACTAACATGATACTTCCCCGCCACTTTCGGCAGAGAAGTAAGACCACTTAAAGCCACTTAAGACCATATAAGACAAGCTTAGACATGCTAAAACAAGGTTAGTACCCAGTTACTGTGTATGCGAGGTTTGGGTCATATTCGACCAGCAGCTCCAATGTATGCGCTCGGGTTTCCTCATTAAAAACCGACCTTGTGTCACAACACGCTCTACTAGGAGAGCAGGGTAAATACAATGCTGAGTAAAAAGTATTTTATTGTAGACATATTTCTAGCGTTTCATCATTTAGTCAGTTCAACTCTTTCTGTTCGGCACTTTGTCCATTCATCATTTTGTTCTTCGACACTCTGACTGCGCACGATTGTCTTTATAAACAGGAAGGCCATTCGGATTTAAAAGTAGTGAAACACAGTCTTCCTACCCCCCTTGAATTTGACCTCTTTTCTCTGTTGATCTAGACTATAGGAAAAAATCACAGTATCAAACATTATTAACAGACTGAGCTTCATTTGAAAGGTTAAGGCTACTAGATATTGTATTTCGCTACTTGTGTATTTGGTGGGGATTTTTTCGAATAAGCTGGGCTAAAATGAACTATCAACGAGAAGAAAGTCGGTTCAAAATTTAACAGTAATTGGCTTTCAAATATGGATAAAAATGTTACTTGGTAGCGCAATGTGGCAAGCTTGGTTTTCAATAAGGAATACCTGATTAACAAAAACTGGGTGTGAATTAAAAGTTGTGATAGGATTTTTTTTTTTTTTCAAAGAAACGGGTTCTTTCGTCTTTGCTTTTTGGGGTTTGGGGGTAATTTTTCATACCTAAGTTGAATACAAAAGCCAAATGTTTAGGCAAGTCCAATTCTTTAGTTTCACCCCTTTAGAGTTTTACAACTAACACGTGCCACAGAGACGGATCATACTCATTTTTTCCTATCGCTACCCAGTCGTAATGCCTACGTCAAACGTTCAGATGAGCGTTCCATTCTTTACTTTCACCAGTTCAGACCTTTGCAGCTAAAACACGCCATAGTGTCGAATCATACACATTTCTTCCTGCCGCTACTATATCGTGATGTCTATGTCAAATGTTCAGATGAGCGTTCCATTCTTTAGTTTCACCAGTTCAGACCTTTGCAGCTAAAACACGCCATAGTGTCGAATCATACACATTTCTTCCTGCCGCTACTATATCGTGATGTCTATGTCAAATGTTCAGATGAGCGTTCCATTCTTTAGTTTCACCAGTTCAGACCTTTGCAGCTAAAACATGCCATAGTGTCGAATCATACACATTTCTTCCTGCCGCTACTATATCGTGATGTCTATGTCAAATGTTCAGATGAGCGTTCCATTCTTTAATTTCACCAGTTCAGATCTTTACAGCTAAGACATGCCATGGTGTCCAATCATACTCATTTCTTCCTATCGGTACCCACTCGTGATGTCTATGTCAAATGTTCAGATGAGCGTTCCATTCTTTAGTTTCGCCAGTTCAGATCTTTACAGCTAAGACATGCCATGCTGTCGAATCATACACATTTCTTCCTATCGCTACCCAATCGTGATGTCTATGTCAATTGTTCAGATGAGCGTTCCATTCTTTAATTTCACCAGTTCAGATCTTTACAGCTAAGACATGCCATGGTGTCAAATCATACTCATTTCTTCCTATCGGTACCCAATCGTGATGTCTATGTCAAATGTTCAGATGAGCGTTCCATTCTTTCGTTTCACCAGTTCAGACCTTTGCAGTTAAAGACACGCCAAGGTGTCGAATCATACTCATTTCTTCCTATCGCTTCCCAATCGTGATGTCTATGTCAAATCTTTAGATGAGCGTTCCATTCTTTAGTTTCACCAGTTCAGATCTTTACAGCTAAGACATGCCATGGTGTCGAATCCTACTCATTTCTTCTTATCGGTACCCACTCGTGATGTCTATGTCAATTGTTCAGATAAACGTTCCATTCTTTAGTTCCACCAATTCCAACCTTTACAGCTTGGACACACCACGGAGTCGAATCACGCTTATTTCTCTTCGTTTTGAAAATTTAAGGATAAAGTGCCACTCATATATTTTTCCCAAGAACTGATATTCTGGAGAACAGACTTCTGCGGTTTCCCGAAAACTACACTCTTGGCCTCTTCAGGTCAAGAGTCAATCGTTTTCTATTCTCTTTGTCTTTAATCAACGTTTTCTACGACCTTCTTTTTTATTCGTATCACCCACATCTTTCATCATAAATATTTTAACAGTAACCAATCTACATTGAGGGACTCTGTGTTTTGTACTGAATGAAAAACTTGTTAAAAACGATAATTTATTCACCGGTTCTGCGAACTTGCTTAATTTTTGTAAACGGTTTGCACGATTATTTTATAAAAACTATGACTTCCATTTTACTAAGTGATTTATTTTCAGGGATGTTGTTACTTTAAAAAGGATTACAAAATACAAAGTTGTTACTCGAGAGGAAAGAATAACTAACACGATAGTCGATAGAAAGAAGAAAAAAGAAAAAAGAAAGAAGAAAGAAGAAAGAAGAAAAAAGAAAGAAGAAAGAAGAAAGAAGAAAGAAGAAAAAAGAAAGAAGAAAGAAGAAAAAAGAAAGAAGAAAAAAGAAAGAAGAAAAAAGAAAGAAGAAGAAAGAAGAAAGAAGAAAGAAGAAAAAAGAAAGAAGAAAGAAGAAAGAAGAAAGAAGAAAGAAGAAAAAAGAAAGAAGAAAAAAGAAAGAAGAAAGAAGAAAGAAGAAAGAAGAAAGAAGAAAAAAGAAAGAAGAAAGAAGAAAGAAGAAAGCGCTATTGCAATGGAGAGTACAATAGGTGGATAGACAAAGATTGGTAAGATATTACCTGCTATTTCGGCCGTGTGTTACGTCTAAGCTACGCTTAGAAAATCGCCTTCCTCCAGGTTTGGGGTTGGGCGCAGGGCTAACAACCCTACCCCACAAAAAAAAAACAGTTTGTTACGGAAACAGCCAAAACGCTGCCCTGTACACCATTAGATGTAAGGAAATTTTATTTATTTACCAATCTCCGAAGAAAGAGTATTTGCTACCATTCCACCCCCAATTAATCTTGACACTCAAAAAGAAAAAAGTATTACTAGACAGAAAACTTATATAAAATCAACAATAAATTGTTGAAAGAAAAAGGTATTACCAGCAATAAATAAAATTTAGTTGGCAATAAATGACCCGCCGAGGTTGATTTGTCAGAAAACAACAGACCTACATCCCTATTTTCTTATGTGGACTTACTAATACAGAGAACTATATATAGTGAGTACCTCATTCACCAGCGGTCTCGCTTCGGAGTTTTTAAGGGTAGGGTCCCCAAGTCCTACCCTTGTTATTTAACCCATAACTAGAGAAAAGGGACGAATTAATACCTTTCCCAAGGGTACCAGTGCTTAAGTGAATGCAGGGTATTCAACTGGAATTAGAACACGGCTCACCAATTTCTCTTTCCGAGTCGATATCCACTGCACCACAATGCACATCCGTCACGATACGCTTACAGCAACTGGTATTCCCAAGCGGTCACCCATCTAAGTACTGACCAGGCCCAACGTTGCTGAACTTCGGTGATCGAGCGAGAACCGGTGTATTCAATGTGATATGGCCGTAAGCCCAGGGATATTTACTCTACTCGCCCACTTGAGAGAGATGTGACACAAGGTCTTTTTTAATGTGGGAAACCTGGGCGCGTACGCCCATGTACTGGTCAAAACATTACCTATCCACCGCGGTGGATAGGTTCAAAACCGGTATAAACTGGTCTTAATTTGGTCATTTTGGACCCCAGCCGGACGGCCGGAGCCCAGGGGTGTAGGCTATTTTACTACAACACTTTTAAAAACAAATCATAGACAGATACAACACTTTTTGCTTTTGTAGATTCTTTCTATTTTAAAAAAGTATACATAACTACATTTTGAATTCTTTTATTTATTTTATAATCGGTAGCACCCAATCAAGGCAGTAAAGCCACTAAGACACAGGGGATTACAGGATGTAGAAGAATTAACAGAAACATTAATAATGAGTAGGAAGAGGAAAGAGAGAGCAATTGACAGTAGAGAGCAATTGACATTGCATTTAATTTCTTTTTAAATCCGTATTGACATTGCATTTAATTTCTTTTTAAATCAGTATCACCCCATGCAAGGCAGTAAAGCCACTAAGACACATGGGATTACAAGGTGTGGAAGAATTAGGAAGAGAAACCTTAATAATGAATGGGAAGAAGAAAGAATAATCAAGAGAACAGTAGAGAGCAATTTAATTTCTTTTTCAATCTGTATCACCACATGCAAGGCAGTAAAGCCACTAAGACACATGGGATTACAAAGTGTGGAAGAATTAGGAAGAGAAACATTAATAATGAATGGGAAGAAGAAAGAATAATCAGGAGAACAGTAGAGAGCAATTTAATTTCTTTTTAAATCCGTATCACCCCATGCAAGGCAGTAAAGCCACTAAGACACATGGGATTACAAAGTATGGAAGAATTAGGAAGAGAAACATTAATAATGAATGGGAAGAAGAAAGAATAATCAGGAGAACAGTAGAGAGCAATTTAATTTCTTTTTAAATCCGTATCACCACATGCAAGGCAGTAAAGCCACTAAGACGCATGGGATTACAAAGTATGGAAGAATTAGGAACAGAAACATTAATAATGAATGGGAAGAAGAAAGAATAATCAGGAGAACAGTAGGGAGCAATTTAATTTCTTTTTAAATCCGTATCACCCCATGCAAGGCAGTAAAGCCACTAAGACACATGGGATTACAAAGTGTAGAAGAATTAGGAACAGAAACCTTAATAATGAATGGGAAGAAGAAAGAATAATCAGGAGAACAGTAGAGAGCAATTTAATTTCTTTTTAAATCCGTATCACCACATGCAAGGCAGTAAAGCCACTAAGACGCATGGGATTACAAAGTATGGAAGAATTAGGAATCGAAACATTAATAATGAATGGGAAGAAGAAAGAATAATCAGGAGAACAGTAGAGAGCAATTTAATTTCTTTTTAAATCCGTATCACCACATGCAAGGCAGTAAAGCCACTAAGACGCATGGGATTACAAAGTATGGAAGAATTAGGAACAGAAACATTAATAATGAATGGGAAGAAGAAAGAATAATCAGGAGAACAGTAGGGAGCAATTTAATTTCTTTTTAAATCCGTATCACCCCATGCAAGGCAGTAAAGCCACTAAGACACATGGGATTACAAAGTGTAGAAGAATTAGGAACAGAAACCTTAATAATGAATGGGAAGAAGAAAGAATAATCAGGAGAACAGTAGAGAGCAATTTAATTTCTTTTTAAATCCGTATCACCACATGCAAGGCAGTAAAGCCACTAAGACACATGGGATTACAAAGTGTAGAAGAATTAGGAACAGAAACCTTAATAATAAATGGGAAGAAGAAAGAATAATCAGGAGAACAGTAGAGAGCAATTTAATTTCTTTTTAAATCCGTATCACCACATGCAAGGCAGTAAAGCCACTAAGACACATGGGATTACAAAGTGTAGAAGAATTAGGAACAGAAACCTTAATAATGAATGGGAAGAGATAAGAGTAACCAGGAGGACAGTAAATGGCGATTGACATTGTATTTAATTTTTTTTTTTTTTTAATCCGTATCACCCCATGCAAATCAGTAAAGCCACGAACAGATCAGGGATTACAAGGTGTGAAGAAATAAAGAATAGAAACATTGATAATGGACGGAGAAAAGAGCTATCAGGAGGACAATAGATAGCAATTGACAATGCATTTATTTTTTAAATCCGTATCACTCCATTTAAGGCTGTAAAGCCACTAAGACACAAGAGGATACATGGTGTAAAAGAACTTATCTCACCCGACACAGTGAACCAATTTTCTTAGCAGCTGATCTATCAATGGATTCAATATGTCATCTGAGAACGTTGTCCCGAGAAGGCGCAATGAGTCCCTTTCCTGGGGGTTAGCATCAGCCCTGCTGATGGAAGGCATATACAAGTTTCTCAGATTATCTAAACTTATTTATAAATGGAACTCTCTCTGTGTGTGTGTGTGTGTGTGTGTGTGTGTGTGTGTGTGTCCGTTACCTATAGACTCCGAAACGGCTGAACAGATTTTCTTGAAAATTTACACAGTTGTACTATAAGCATCTGCGAGTGTCCTTAGCTAGGTTTTGTGTCGAGGTACCCCCGATGAATATCGAAAATCGATAATCGAAAAAATCGGGTTATAGAAGGAGTGGTCCGATTTTAATCAAATTTGATACACTCATAGACAAAGAGATGAGAAACGATATTCGGAAGTTTCAAGGTTGCAGTTCTTACAATAGTGCAGAAAATCGATAATATATATATATATATATAAAAGGCAAGATGTTTGTGCGTGCGTCTGTTTTTCTGCCTGTATGTCTATTTTTTTTCAGCCCTTTTATTTTAGTTTTTGCTTCGGGTTTGGCTTTAAGTAGGTATAATTGTAGTTCTTAGTCTCAGCCATGATACCATTTACTCAGAGGACTTATTTAGCCTTCAAATTTCAGTTTACGACGAAAAACACTCATTTGATATCGATACCAGGAAATCAAAATTTGACATTCATTCGTTTTTCTTTCAGTCTACGGTTTCGCTTTAACTGGTAACTACTATTGCTTTTTAGTCTTTGGTGCCAACGTCCAAAGAGTCTGAGCTTCGGAACCATGGATTAGTTTTAAAGCTTTCATTACCCCCAAGCAACGCCGGGCTATACTGTTAGTATATATATATATATATATATATATATATATATTAGGTGCGATTGATAAATTGTCGGAATTATTTTATTATTTCAAATATTCTTTAGGCTGAGTCTGAGCTCCAGGACCATGGATTAGTTTTAAAGCTTTTATTACCCCCAAGCAACGCCGAGCTATACTGCTAGTATATATATATATATATATATATATATATATATATATATATATATATTAGGTGCGATTGGTAAATTGTTGCAATTATTTTATTATTTCAAATATTCTTTAGGCTGAGTCTGAGCTCCGGAACCATGGATTAGTTTTAAAGCTTTCATTACACCCGAGCAACGCCGGGCTATACTGCTAGTTATATATAAAAAAATATAATACACAAGGAATATTTCCCAAGATTTTTAACCCTGGAACGCTAACCATCAATTAAAGTTACCCCACTACTAACCATAGGTATATCATACCCAACTTGAAAATATCAAAAAAATATTAAATATAAATCTTTATTTGAAATATTTTCCATGCAGGCACATCAAAATTTGTACTTTGAGTTTACATTAATAGGAACTGTAAAACATATTATTTAGGTAAGAAAATCAGGTACTGAAAATTTAATTAAATTGTAATTAAAATGGCGTCATTTGCGCTGGGTAATATACCCATGTTTAGTGTTCTCGGGTTAAAGGTGTTACTGGGTATGGAAGGATTAGGAACAGAGGCATTTCTACTGAGGGGTAGAGAAAAGAAAAATCAGGGGGACAGTAGATAGCGATTGGCATTGCATTTAAAGTTTTGCATATTAAAGTTGGTTGTGATTTTTGGACTATTTTTAAAACTTTTTAATATTTTTTAAAACTTTTTAATATTTTTTAAAACTTTTTAATACTTTTTAAAACTTTTTAATATTTTTTAAAACTTTTTAATACTTTTTAAAACTTTTTAATACTTTTTAAAACTTTTTAATATTTTTTAAAACTTTTTAATATTTTTTAAAACTTTTTAATACTTTTTAAAACTTTTTAATATTTTTTAAAACTTTTTAATATTTTTACTGTAACCCAATCCATAATCTGCTAACCAAACTGGCAACCCTACCTGTAGAAGATCAATATTTTATTAAAAAAACAGTTGGATATTAAGTAGGGGAGGTCACTTTTATGTAGCAAACCAGCCAAATAGTCTGCTTCTTACAATAATACAAGGTAACCAAAAATGTTCTGTCGGTTTTAAAGGAAAACAAGTAAACGCTTCACAGTATGTGTAACATATTTAGTCTTCAAAGTAATCGCCATCGGCATCCAGCACCTTCTGCCAACGTGTCCCCAGCTGTTCAATGCCCTTGCGGTAGAACTCGGTGGGGGAGGGGGGGTTGACGCAAAATGTCCGTGAGGGCTTTGCGCAAGTCTGCTTCATTGGTGAAGGATTTCCCACGAAGATGGTTACCCAGGGTGTGGAAGAGGTGGTAATCGGATGGCACAAGGTCAGGTGAATAAGGTGGATGGCACAAAGTCTCCCACCCAAGTTGCTGTATGGTATCCCTGACCACTCACGCGACATGCGGCCTGGCGTTGTCATGGAGGAAAAGCACACCTTTGTGATTCACCAGTGCTGGCTCCTTCTGGTACAATGCCTGTTGTACACGTTTCAATTGCTGCGAGTATAGGTCTCCAGTGACCGTTTGGCCCGTTGGTAGCAGTTCATAATGAACCACTTGACGACCTGTCCACAAGACACAAAGCATAATCTTGTGTGGGTGCATAGGCGGTCTTGTGATGTGAGGGACAGCATCCCTAGGAGACAACCAATGTCTGGAACGCTTAGAAATTTTGTATAGAACCCACTTTTCATCACTGGTAAGTACTCGATTGAATAAGGATGTGGTAGGGTGGCGAGATAGCAGCGATACGCAGGCTGCCACTCGTTGTCCCTTGTGGACCTCCAACAGCGTTTGTGTATCCCACTTGCTCAGTTTGTACGTCTTACCTAGGCGTTACAGGTGATTTCTGTTTCATCGGAAACGTTGAACTGTCTTGCAAGTTCACCACATGTTAAACTACTGTCCTCTTCAATGGCCGCCTTCAGGACTTCGCCATTCAAGACCTGTGGTCGTCCACTGTGAGGCTCATTATGAAGAGACAAATCTCCCGACTTGAATTTTCGAAACCAACGCCTTGCAGTACGTTCATCCACAGCACTATCACCAAACCCTTGACTTATGCGGCGACTTGACGCAGCTGCTGATAAGCCAACCTTGAAGTCGTAAAGCAAACAGCCCCGAACGAGATTTTTAGACACTTCCATCCATCCCACAGCTGCCCGGCTTATATCTGATGTCCGGGCATGGTGCACTTGTTTTTTATAACGTCTGATGTTCCTACTTCTGGCTGTCCGAATTTGAAAACAATTGCTACACGCATTTCGTATATATTTCAACTTCATTCAATGACTAATAAAAAAACGGACAGAACTTTTTTCGTTACCTTGTATATGATGTCAAACCTGTTCAGAAATATTTCAACTGTCAGTTGTATACAACTGCTTTCTCAGATCATTGTTTTTTTTTGTGTGTGTGTGTGTGTGTGTGTGTGTGTGTGTGTGTGTGTGTGTGTGTGTGTGTGTGTGTGTGTGTGTCATGGTCTTCTTGTTTGGAATGAAATGATTACCAAAAAAAGCTGATATTACCAATGAATAAAATATATCAAAACTATAGATCGAAGAAATATTAGCCCAAAAGAATCCAAAGTGGCTGCATGATATAGCAATTTCCTCTGACATAGATCGTAACTGAGTGTCATCTGTAATTATTAATGTGTTATAACTTCCCACAATTTGAAAGCCAAAGTTTAACAGACTGGTGGCCCTCACTTTGTCATATTAGTGCATAATATATTGTTTAATGATTTGTAGTATTGAGAAACTTAGTAATCTTGAATGAAGGAGTAGAGATATTCTTGGGAAAAATATGGGGGAGTGGTTAAATGGGTTGGAACCAGACGGAAAAAAGTTGTTTGAAAAAATTAATTTGAATCTATAAAATACTTATGAGGAGGGTATTGGGAAGATTTGAACTTAAACCAATGGGTAGCAATATCCAGTATAACTAAAATTCCATTCTAAGCCCCACATCCCTCAAGAAGTTGTGATAATGTGATTGCCAAAATTCTGTTAGATTCAGATAAAATTATGAAACGTTCTTTTAGTATTCTGTCTAGAAGAATTACATTGAAACCTTACCAAAATATCTTTCCATGAGTAGATTAGAAGTCTCCCACCCAAGTTGCTGTAGATGTCTATAAATTTCTCGACTCAAGAACTGCTTATGATGATAGACTACCCCCAGCAACAACGCCTTTATTTGGGGGATTGGAAGTTTTCAGGAGTTTAATTGCTAACCTTGGAATTATTTCGAAATTTTGTTCTTATCTTGGTTGTTATAATAAGCACAACGTTTCGACCAAGTACACCCTGATCATCATCAGGTGCCCATAGATTAGCTGATGTGGATTATCTCGTTGATTATTGCAAATATCCTTTGAAATTAATTATAGTTCTTTCACTACCAAGTCCTAGGATCGAACTCATGACCACTAGATGAGACTAACACATGTATAACCAACTACTATATCCACTACGACACCGCCCCGAAGTGGTGTATTTTTGGAGCCTTTTATATTCAGTGTCAGATGGATTTTGACAACTTGATTATGTTAGCCAATCTATGGGCCTGATGAAGACTAGAGGGTACTTGGACGAAACGTTGTGTCTTTTATAACATCTATATAAACCAAGATGAGAACAAGAGTTTGAAACAATTCCAAGATTATTGAAAATTACTCATCTCAGAAATAAGTACAAATTATCTTAATTGCTGTGGTTCCCACATATAAAAACTGAAAATCAAAGAAAAATAAACTATCCAGACGACAGTATTGCCAAAAAGAACCGCAATATTGATTGATTGTTTCTGTTTAGCAACTTATCAACATCTCTATGGGTCATTTAATGCCGAAATCTAAATATTTTCTACACAATTTTATTTATCTTTTAAAGATAATAATGGTTTCAGAGATACAAGTGTTACTATTTAACCCATAGCTGGGAGAGAAGAGATGGATGCATAACAAAAAATCATTATATGCGTATAAAGTGTTGGATCAATTCTATATTACAATCAATATATGAACTGATCCCTCACTTTGTGGCCATAATAGTTTCTATACCTTTATATTCCAGAGAAAGTAAATAAATCTAAAAAATTTGCCTGTGCAGCTAATCAGTATTTCATCGATTCCGTTTCTGCGGCATATAAAAAGACAAGAAATTATGCGGATATAAAGTGGGGGATCAATTCTATATAACAAACAATATATAAACTGCTCCCTCACTTTATAGCCAGGGTAGTTTCTATACTTTTATATTGCAGAGAATGTAAATAATCTAAAAGATATGCCTGTGCAGCTAATCAGTATTTCATTGATTGATTTATTTCTTTTCTATGGCTTAAAAAATTATAATGCAAATATAAAATGGGGGATCAATCCTATATTACAATCATTATATAAACTGATCCCTCACTTTGTTGTCACAGCACTTTCTATACATTTATATTCCAGAGAATGTAAATAATCTAAAAGACGTGCCTGTGCAGCTAATCAGTATTTAATCGATTGATTGATTCCTTTTCTACGGCTTAACAGCAGATTAGAAATTATAATGCCGATATAAAATGGGGGATCAATCCTATAATACAATCATTATATAAACTGATCCCTCACTTTGTTGTCACAGCACTTCTATACATTTATATTCCAGAGAATGTAAATCATCTAAAAGACGTGCCTGTGTAGCTAATCAGTATTTCATTGATTTTTTTTTTTAATCATATCACCCCAAGCAAGGCGATAACGCCACTGATGCGCAGGGGGCTACGTAAGGGTAAAAAGAATGGAAAAGAGAAAACCGGAAACCACATCCTAAACAGGGAACAAGGGATGGGCCTCTTCACCTGTTTAATAGATGTGGGTGGAGTGTGAACCGGGCGATAGTTTAGTCTATCTACCCCAATTGAAAAAAAAATAAAAAAGGAAAAGAGTGAAAAGACTGGAAAAGAGAAAACCGGAAACCACATCCTAAACAGGGAACAAGGGATGAGTCTCTTCACCTGTTCAATAGACGTGGGTGGAGTGTGAACCGGGCGATAGTTTAGTCTATCTACTCCAATTAAAAAAACAATAAAAGAGAGTGAAAAGATTGGAAAAGAGAAAACCGGAAACCGCATCCTAAACAGGAAACAAGGGATGAGCCTCTTCACCTGTTTAACAGATGTGGGTGGAGTGTGAACCGGGCGATAGTTTAGTCTATATTGATTGATTTCTTTTCTACAATTTATCAACATTTTTCAGTGATTCCTTTTCTATGGCTTAACAGCAGATAAGAAATTATAATGCAAATATAAAATGGGGGATCAATCCTATATTACAATCATTATATAAACTGATCCCTCACTTTGTGGTCACAGCACTTTCTATACCTTTATATTCCAGAGAATGTAAATAATCTAAAAGATGTGCCTGCGTAGCAATCAGTATTTCATTGATTTATTGATTGATTTCTTTTCTACAATTTATCAACATTTTTCAGTTTATTTAAAATCAGAAAATATTTTTAGATTTTAAGGATTATTTTGAGGTAAAAGTGTTATTTGTGATGCAACTCTTAGGAATTAACTCATAGCTGGGACAGAAAAGATGGATTCATGCCTTTCCCAAAAGTATTTGAGTGCATGTGACTGAAATCGAAACGCGATCTCCGTTTAACAATTCCGAGCCATTATAATAATGGTTTCAGAGATATAAGTGTTACTAATTAACCCATAGCTGGGAGCTTACAGCACCTGGTATTCCCAAACGGTTATCCTTCTAGGCACAGACCAGGCTCGACGTTGATTGTACGGGAACCAATTTTTCAATGTTATACGGTCGTAAGATCGGAATACTGAGTAGAGGTTTGGAGTATTGAGAAGTCTTTTTGTCACTTGATCTTTAGTGTAAGCCCGAAGTTATTATGTAGATATAAGGAAATGGTTAAGGTTTATTAAATTGGCCTTGTGTCAAACATAACCGAACTCCCTACAACTTACAGGTTTTTTCAGAATTATCAGAAGGTTATCGGCAGGTTGGAGATTTAAATGTGTGGATTTTGTGGAAGAATAAATGTATACCTTTCGCATGTTTAAATAGAAATTTATTAATGGAAAGGAATAACATGAATTGGTAGAAGTTAATGTTCAATGAGAAACAGTATTAAAAAGAATAGGGTATCAAGAGTTTGTAGTATTAACTTGTGTGCATGTAGGCAGGAACGTATGTATGCATGTATGTATGAGTGTTGTCGTTGGATAGGAGTCTCTTTGAAGTTATCGCTCAGAGTGAATGGTGAAAAGGAAGGAGGTGAGAGGTGAGAGAGAAAGATAGAGACAATAATAGCGATCGCCTGATGTTTGTCAAGGGACATGTTAATTACGCTTGTCTCATTTCTCTCTGTCGACGGTCGAGCTTGCTCCGTGTTTTATTTCGTTTGTGGGTCATTTAGGAATTCACTCCCAAATTTGATTCTGGCCTTTCTATTTTATTTGTAGATGTTTCCTAGTTTTCTATTGGCCGAAAAAACATTTTGCATCGAGGTGTGAAATTTCGTGAGTTTTGTGTGTGCTAAGCAAAGGTTTTGTAAATTCGAGTAAATTCGTTTATCTCTAACAAAATCAGTGAGTCAGTGCTTGAGTATTTGAATTTTCAAACGTAGATCTTGTTTTATTTTGTTATTACTGCAAAGGAAAGTAAATCATTATGGAAAATAACGGCAAGTAGCTATAAAAAGTAAAAAGTAGCTATAAAAAGTAGCAATAAAAATAAAAAGAGTATGTAGAGGCAAGGTAATAATAATAATAATAATAATAATCTTTTTCTTTATGTACCGTGTCCCTTCAGGAGGTAGGCAATCACGGACTTCCACTTGGCTTTCTCTCTTGTCGCTCTCAATATTTTTCCTCTTGGTATCTTTGCCAAACCCCACTCCGCTATCCATTTGCTCAAGCCAATCAAGTATGTCTCACGCTGCTTTCTCCTGTCTCTTTTTCCTTCTATCCGTCTTGTGAGTATTAAATTCTCCAGACCCTCTTTCCTCATTACGTGCATCAGGAACCTCATCCGTCTCTTCCTGATGTTAAGTATGAGTTTTCTTCTCGTTTGCATCCTCTCCAACGCTTCATCGTTGCTCACATGCTCAGTCCATGGTATCCTCAGCGTCCTTCTGTAGAACCACATTTCTGCTGCCTCAAGCCTCTCCGTCATCCTCGAGAGATCGTCCAACATTTAATTCCATACAGAAGGACAGACATCATATAGTAATCTAGCGCACTTGTCTTTGTTTTTAATAATAATAATAATAAATATTCAATAATGAAAAAAGGCAGTAAATACAAACAAGATTTACATTTAGTAGATTCTGTAGAAAAGCAAAACAGAAGCCAAGAACCAACTATTGCGGCAAAAAATATGAAAAAGAAAGCCAAGGATAAAGTTCTTGAACAGATGAAACAACGCTGGCAAGACAAACCTCTGCATGGCCCATAACAAGAATGTGCTAATAAACCCAATGTTGATAAAGTTAATACTCATCGATGGTTACGTGCATCTGGATTAAAGTCTGAGACTGAAGGCTTTATTGTTGCAGTAGAAGACCAAAGTCTTTTCACTAGAAACTTTCAGGCAAATATACATAATAATGTGAATCCAGGGTGAAGGTTTTGTGGTAGGTGCCAGGGGACAACAGACCATCTAATCTCAGGATGTTCTGTGCTTGACCCAAATGAATATGAAAATCATCACGACAGAGTGGAGCAATATTTATACTAAACGGTGTGCAAACACTCTAGAAAATATGCGGACAGACACTGGTGTGAGCATCACCTAGCACCAGTTGCAGAGATGGAGGATGTCACCATTCTATGAGATTAAATCATCTACACAGACAGAAAAATTGAAGCAAATAGGCCAGACATTATTGTTAAAAACGAAAAAGAAAAAAACTTGCTTGATATGTCTTGTCCAGCGGATTGTAACATAGCAACCAAGGAATTCGAAAAATTGTCAAAATATAAAGACCTGGAAATAGAAATAGAAAAAATGTGGAAATTGAAAATAAGTATCGTACCAATGATAGTAGGTGCACTTGGAATGATAACAAATGGAACAAAATACACATTGAAAAAATCCCTGGAAACTCCAGCTTAAGAGATATACAAACTAAAGAAAACTTTGTCTATGTAACGCTAGGGATGATAGGGAAGATAGAACAAAAACATGGAATAGAGCCATAACAATACATCACGACCTGCCTTAGCTCTTCCCGCAGACTTGGTTGG
Source organism: Ascarosepion bandense (assembly GCA_037127315.1). Classification (NCBI taxonomy): domain Eukaryota; kingdom Metazoa; phylum Mollusca; class Cephalopoda; order Sepiida; family Sepiidae; genus Ascarosepion; species Ascarosepion bandense. The sequence goes on from JBBBDQ010001803.1 coordinate 773,500, forward strand.
TAGTGAGACCATAGCAGAAATAAAATTATAATGAAAAATGAAATAATAATAATAATAATAATAATAAGAAGAAGAAGAAGAAGAAGAAGAAGAAGAAGAAAATGTTGTTGCAACTTTTAATTAATATATATTTCATGAAAGGCCACCGATTAGTGTTTATTTATATATTTTTATCTTTTCACTAACCTTTCCAGTTTCCGGACAAGTGGAGCGGTCGGTGTTTAGTGTAAATATAACTTTTCTCTTTATTTTGAACGTGCTTTCGCTTAGAAAAGTGAATGTAATATATATATATATATATATATATATATATATATATATAAACAGAGACTTATACCAACAGAAATAACAAATACATTTAAATAAAGTAGACATCATAATGTCAGACCTTAGGATCCTTTCAGCCAACACATTATCAAAGGTGCTCGTTGGCGTTAATGTTGACGATAGACAGGACACGAAAATTACTTACAGAAGGGAAAGTTGGAACTCGTTTAAAAACAATTTTAATCAAAAAATAATTAAAATTTAAGTGGGATGTAGACACAGTTCCACAAGTGTAATAAAATGGAAAAAGAAAAACTCAAAATCACTCCAACAATCGTAAGAAACGAATAAAGTGCTTTTTCTGTCTATACAGACTAGGTTGGTGGATTTTCAAGTACACAGTCTTCTTGTGGAACTGTTTACATCAACCTTACATTTTAATTATTTTTTTATTAAAATTATGTTTTTAAAGAAGTTCCAACTTCTCTTCTGTAAGTAATTTTTGTGCCACCTCTATCATTAACAATACTGGCAACAAACATCTTTGATAATGTATTGGCTGAAATGATCCTAAGGTCTTACATTATGATGTTATATAAATAAACACCCTCCTGTCACACACACGGGGGGGACTATTTTAAATAAAGTAGACGTCATGATGTAAGACCTTAGGATCCTTTCAGCCAACACATTATCAAAGGTGCTCGTTGGCGTTAATGTTAATGATAGACAGGACACGATATATATATATATATATATATATATATATATATATATATATATATATATAAACAGAGACTTATACCAACATAAATAACAAATAGATTTAAATAAAGTAGACGTCATAATGTAAGACCTTAGGATCCTTTCAGCCAACACATTATCAAAGGTGCTCGTTGGCGTTAATGTTAATGATAGACAGGACACGAATATATATATATATATATATATATATATATTATTGTTTAAAAACATAATTTTAATAAAAAATAATTAAAAATATAAAGGGGTGTAAACACAAAGTTCCACAAGAAATGGAAAAAGAAATATTCCTAATCCCTCCAACAATCGTAAGGAGCGAATGAAGTGCTCTGTGTGCACAGACTAGACTGGTGCATTTTCAAGTACACAGCCTCAAAAACACGTAAATGATATGCCGAGCGGCGCTGTGTAGGACAGAAAACCATGTGTCCTCATAACTAGAGACACAGATCTGTTTTGCTGTATCGCAGCTCATCAGTATGGTTAGACACCCGATTGCTTTTAGCCAGGATTGATTCTACATCTGAGCTATGGGATATCGGTAAAAAAAGGCAGACTTTTAGCGTGTTATGTACCATGTAAACATACGCCAGTAGCTGAGAGTGTTCTAATTCATTGCTGAATGCTAGAGTAGCTACTACTTTTTCAAAGTCTACCATTCTTCTAGAGTGCTCAATCAGGGTGTGAGAGCGTAAATAGTCATCCGCAGATGACTAATCAGTACGGTCAGACATCCGATTGCGTTTAGGCAGGATTGAAACCCGACAGAATTGACATCAGTCGGCGATTCTACCTCTCAACTCGGTAGAAGAAGGCAGACTTTTAGCGTGTGGTATTCCATGTAAACATCAGTAGCTGAGAGTGTTCTAATTCATTACTGAATGAAAGATATACTCAACTGATCTCGATAGATAGATAGATAGATAGATAGATAGACAGATAGATAAATTTGAACAGAATGAGATAGATAGATAGATAGATAGATAGATAGATAGATAGATAGATAGATAGATACTCGACCTATTTGGTGTCAGTCGGAGTCGCTACCCCACTAAGCTATAGGCGTATGGAATCAGAGAAGGGAAATTTTAACGTGTTGTATATAAGCAGTGTATACACACGCCAGTCACTGAAAGAACTCGATTTATTGCTGAAGAGTAACGCATATATCTCAGATAAACGCATTGTGACAGCCTTCAAAACCTAACACACACACACACACACACACACACACATATATATATATATATATATATATATGAAAGTTTAGTAATTTGCTTGAAGCATTGTGTATATTAGGATTATGGTTAGGTTTTGAAGGCTGTCACAATGTATTTAGTAAAATAAAGGAAGGCAAATAAGTTTTTGGGTGTTAATTATTTATTATACATTATTTCGTGATTAAAATCTCATCTTCAGGATGCTAGAAGAGTTTGTGTTTGTGTCCGCGCCTTTCAAAAAATGGTTCTTTCTGGCTGCTGCTGCTATCGTTAATGGTAGTGTGTGTGTGTGTGTGTGTGTGTGTGTGTGTGTGTGTGTGTGTGTGTGCTGCAACATGTATGTGTGTGTGTGTTTATGGTGTGTATATGTGTGATTGATAGTTGGGATCTTTATGGTCTCATGTCATGGTATCAGTCTGCTTTGATATGTGGTTTTTCTAAGTATGTGTTGACCTGACCGTTAGTTTCACACCATAAAGATCCCAACTATCGATCACACATATACGCACCATAAACACACACACATACATGCTCTAGTACACACACACACACACACACACACACACACACACACACACACACACACACACACACACTACCATTAACGAGAGCAGCAGGAGCCAGAAAGGACCATTCGTTGAAAGGCACGGGCTCAAACAGAAAGTCTTCTAACATTCTGATGATGAGATTTTAATCTCGAAATATTAACGTATAATAAATAGGTAATATCCAACAACTTATTTACCTTCCTTTATTTTACTAAGCGCCTTGTGACAGCTTTCCAAACTTAACCATAATCCATATATATATTTCGATCTCGGCCAGAGGCGAGTGGATGCGTCTAGCCACACTGATGTGCTGTGATACAGCGGAACAGGCTTGTATGTGGATGACTAATATATATATATATATATATATATATATATATTATGCTCTTATTACGATTAAACTCTCTAGAGAAGAAAACTTTAAAAATAGTTTCCACTTCTGCGATATATGCGTGACTCTTCAGCAATGAATCGAGTTCTTTTGGTGACTGGCGTGTGTATACACTGCTTATACCCAAACGTTAAAAGTTTCCCTTCTCTGGTTTCATGCGCCTATGGCTTCGGTGGGTAGAGACTACGACTGATACCAAGTCGGTCGAGTTTCGATCCCGGCTAGAAGTAAGTGGATATGTCTAGCCACACTGCTGAGCTGTGATACAGCGAAACGGGCTTGTATGTGGATGACTAATATATATATATTAGTAATTCACATGCAAGCCTATTAATAATATATATATATATATATATATATATATATATTAGTCATCCACATACAAGCCCGTTTCGCTGTATCACAGCTCAGCAGTGTGGCTAGACATATCCACTTGCTTCTGTCCGGGATCGAAACTACACCGATTTGGTGTCAGTAGAGTCCCTACTCCCTAAGTCATGAGCGCATAACAGACTAGATAATGTAAATACTACCTCATCTCAGAAGTATAGACAAAACACTCAATGTTTAACAATATTTAGACAACATGTCTGCCTTCTTCAGGTTTTGTTACGGTACACATTGGGGGAAAATAAATATATAGTCTGAAGGGGTTTGTCTCCTTTTTTAAGTTTTCAAAATATATTAAAGGTTTTATGTAAATTTGTTGGCAGTTTTTTAAAGTACCTGGGAAGTGTTTTAACAGAGGATGGAAAGTGCGACATGCAGATCGAAAGACGCATTGGTATGGCCAAAGACGCATTTCATAAGCTAACCAGAGTACTGAAAGACAGGAAAATCTCTTTAGAAACAACGAAAAGAATGCTGTGTTGGTATGTGATATCTGTCCTTCTGCATGAAAGTGAATGCTGGACGATTTCATCAGATATGAGGGAGGGGCTTGAAGCAGCAGAAATATGGTTTTACAGAAGAACGGGGCAACGATAAGGTGTTGGAAAGGATGCAAACGAGAAGAAAACTGATACTAAATATCAGAATGAGACAAATGAGGTTCCTGGGACACGTAATGAGGAAAGAGGGCTTGGAGAACTTGATACTCACAGGTCGGATAAACGGAAGAAGAGACAGGGGAAAGCAGCGCGAGACGTACTTGTTAGGTCTGAGCAAATGGTTGACGAAGCGCGGCTTAGAAGAGATACCAAGAGAAAAAATATTGAGAGCGACAAGAGACAGAGCTAAGTGGAAGTCCATGATCGCCTACGTTCTGATCCGACACAGCACCAAGTAGAAGAAGAAGATATTTTGTTATAATCGAAATCAGTCAACGCATCACTTATATTTGGCTGTGATTCATGTTGCTTATATACCCTTATTTGATTGGGATTTATTATGGGTATATTCGTATATTTGTACCCCATCGCCATTTTGTTAGAGCACTGATTTCTCACTTAATAATAATAATAATAATAATAATAATAATAATAATAATAATAATAATAATAATAATAATAATAATAACTGGCCATCAGAATGAATGTCAGTCAAAGTCATGAATGACATCACAAAAAGAAAGCAAATGCGGGAAGTGAGGACAGGCTGTTAGTTAACCACATACTCACTGAATATCTATGTTTGTTTCTTTGTTTCTTTCTTTCTAATCATTCCACCCCAAGCAAGGCAGGACCCCCACTGGTGCGCAGAGGATCACAGTGAGAGAAAACAAGGTACAGGGGATGTCGAAGAGAATGGTAATAGATGGATGGGAATCAAGTACATAGAAGATGGTAGTTGACTTTGCATTTAAACTTTTGAAGATTGTAGCTATTGGGATGTTGAAAAAAAATAAGAGGTGGATGGGAATCTAGGAGATAGAATATGACAATTGGCGTTGCATTTAAACTTTTAGGGATTGTAGCTATCAGGGAAGCAAGCAAACGGAAAGGAATTCCACAAATGGAAAGTGAGAAAAGAAACTGTTAGAGTAGAAGAGGAGATTACATTTTTACTATTTCGATGATAAAAGGGTGGGACCTATATGCCAATCTAGTTGGCACCGAAGTATGTCGTAAATTTGACTTCAGTGTGAAAGAGAAATGGTATGAAATGGTATCAAGAGGAAATGGTAGAAATTGACTGTCCCAATATATTATGGAATTTCCAAGTTCAGACAGATCATTGCATTAAATCTACCATCCTCCCCTGTATTGAATACTGCTGCCACATCTGGTCAGGTGCCCCTGCTATTCTCTTCGGGGTTCTTGAGAAAATACAACGGAGAATCTGTAATGTGATCGATGTCGACTTGGCAGCCCGGCTGCAGTCACTCTCTCTCTCACTGGCGTGACGTGGCTTCCCTGTGCCGCTACTATAAATACTTTCACGGCTTCTGCTCTGATGAGCTTAGATCACTGGTGCCCTCCAGGTATGAATTTGCACGAGATACTAGATTAGCAATTAGGTCCCACCCTTTTACAGTGAAACAGATAAGATGTAACCACAATTTCTACTCCAACAGCTTCTTTTCTCGCACTTCCCGCCTGTGAAATTCCCTTCCGTATACTTGCTTCCCCGACAACAACAATCTCCAGGAGTTTAAATGTAAGGTCAATCGACACCTCCTAACACACTAACTCGCACCCATTCTCTCATACACTCTTCCCATCCACGCAACCCTCATCCTCGGTATCCTTACCCGTCTATCACCCTCCTTCTGACATTTCCTATATCTAACCACTCTTTCTCATCACTTTCCCCTATGTAACCCCCTGCGCAACAGTGGCAGTAAAATGCCTTGCTTGGGGTGAAATGATTTTTAAAAAAAGCACAAAGATTTGACCATATATTTATAGATAAAAAGAATAGAAAATCCCAAATTATTGACTTTGATGTGCGATAGAATACAAGAAAGGACTACAAAGAAACTAAAAAGACAGAAAAATACCAGGATCTGGCTCGGGAGCTAAAGAAGCTATAGAACATAAATTTAGATCCAATTCCTTTAGTGATGGGTACGCACCCTAGAAAACTGAGAAACCGATAAGGAAGAATTAGGAATTGAAACAAATATTGTAGAGCTCCAGAATGCCGCCATAATTTACTCTGCGTTCTTGGGTTATCAAAATTCTTGTCGACACCATGCCTCAAAAACAGGATTTTCATTGGATATATAAATGTGCGACACTAACATATTATGATTATTATTATTATTATTATTATTATTATAATTAATAGTAATAATAATAATATGAAGGTGATGAATAATTATAAAAAAAGAAAATGAATAATAACAAGATGATTAATAAAAAAGAAAAAGAAGGCAAATGAATGAGAGATGAAAACGAAAGAAAGGAATAATAATAATAATAATAATAATAATAATAATAATAATGATGGCAATAATGTCGGTGTTAAGATAAGGACGCTAGAGTGTTGTGTGTGTGTGTGTGTGTGTGTGTGTGTGTGTGTGTGTGTGTGTGTGTGTGTGTGTGTGTGTGTGTGTGTGTGTTGGGTTTTTGTGGTCGTTAAGATGGTTGGAACGTGACATGTGCCGAATAGCCGGATGTTTTTTGAAGAGAAAGCACCGAATAGATCGATATTGAAGCGCTAATTTCGACGACATTTAAAGTAACGAGGCATACGTAGCGAATATATTAGAACAAGATTTGAATAAATCATTGCCCGTTCGTAACGGGCCCCACGGCGACGGCCAGGCGGTGGGTTCATTGGGATCGAGGCGATTTGGCTTTCGGTTCGATGCCAAGCTTACCTCATCAGATAGTTTTTTTCCTTTGTACCATTTTGCTTTTACAAATACAAAATCCGGACCAACGGTAGAGAGATTTCTATTGATCAGAGACTTGTAATGTAGTAGATAGATAGATAAAGGGTACGCTGAGATAGATAGATAGATAGATAGATAGATAGATAGATAGATAGATAGATAGATAGATAGATAGATAGAACTAAGACTAGATAGATAGATAGATAGATAGATAGATAGATAGATAGATAGATAGATAGATAGATAGATAGATAGATAATGAACAAATGGAATAGATAGATAGATAGATAGATAGATAGATAGATAGATAGATAGATAGATAGATGGATAATGAACAGACTGGAGAATGAGATAGATAGATAGATAGATAGATAGATAGATAGATAGATAGATAGATAGATAGATAGATAATGAACAAACTGGAATAGATAGATAGATAGATAGATAGATAGATAGATAGATAGATAGATAGATAGATAGATAATGAACAGACTGAGATAGATAGATAGATAGATAGATAGATAGATAGATAGATAGATAGATAATGAACAGACTGAGATAGATAGATAGATAGATAGATAGATAGATAGATAGATAGATAGATAGATAGATAATGAACAGACTGAGAGAGATAGATAGATAGATAGATAGATAGATAGATAGATAGATAGATAATGAACAGACTGAGATAGATAGATAGATAGATAGATAGATAGATAGATAGATAGATAGATAGATAGATATTAAAAATCCGAGATTGATAGAGAATTAGTAAGAGGGAAGGAGAAATGATTTAAGTGATATACATACATATATATATATATAAATATATATATATAGAGAGAGAGAGGGGAGGGGCAGAGACAGAGAGCGATAGAGGGGAAAAGAGAAAATGCGAAAGAGAGATAGAGGCATGAACATAGATATATACACTCAGATACGTAGATAATGAAAAAGAAGTTCATCAATATCACCATCAAAACTGTGTTCCTCCTCCACACACACACACACACACACACACACACACACACACACACACACACACACATATATATATATATATATAGTTTGCACGAGATACTAGATTGGCAACTAGGTCCCACCCTTTTACAGTGAAACCGATGAAATGTATCCGCAATTTCTACTCCAACAGCTTCTTTTCTCGCACTTCCCGCCTGTGGAATTCCCTTCCGCATGCTTGCTTCCCCAACAGCTATAACCTCCAGGAGTTTAAATGTAAGGTCAATAGACACCTCCTAACACACTAACCCTCCCATTCTCTCCAACTCTCCCCCTATGTACATCCTAACTCTTCTATCGCCCTGTGTAACCCCCTGCGCTATAGTGGCAGTGGAATACCTTGCTTGGGGTGACATGATTAATATATATATATATATATATATATATATTAAACTTGGGTTTCCAGGGATTCTTTCAATGTGTTTTTGTTCCTTTCTTTACCATTCCAAGTGCATCCACTATCACTGGTACGATTCTTGTTTTCAGTTTCCCCATTTTTTCCATTTCAATTTCCATGTCTTTATATTTTGATAGTTTTTCAAATTCCTTGGTTGCTATGTTACAATCCGCTGGACAAGCCATATCAATTATTAAGCAAGTTTTTTCTTTTTCATTTTTTACAATAATGTCCGGCCTATTTGATTCCATTTTTCTGTCTGTAAAAATGGTATAATCCCATAGTTTGGTGACATCATCTATTTCTGTACCCGGTGCTGGGTGATGTTCATACCAGTGTTTGCTTACATATTTTCCACAGTGTTTGCACATTGTCCAGTGTAAATATTGACCCACTCTATCGTGTCGATTTTTATTTCATTTGGGGCAAATAGAGAACATCCTGAGATTAGCTGGTCTATTGTTTCTTGGTATTTATCACAGAACCTGCATTTTGTATTATTATTATTATTATTATTATTATTATTATTATTATTATTATTTTAAATGTATGTTTTGTGTATATATTCTAGCCGATTCAATTTCCTTTCTTTTACATTTTGTTAATGTTTCTATCCCTTTTGTTATGAAGGAGGTAAACAGAATGAAAGAGGGAGAGAGGGAAAGAGAGTGAGAGGTAAAGAATGAAAAATGGAAAGCGAATAAGAGGGAGGAGGATAAAGAGGGAGGAGGATATATATAGGGAAATTGGGAGTTGGAGGTGAATTTTACAGTGTCTCTTGAATGCCGCCATAATTTACTCTGCGTTCTTGGGTTATCAAGATTCTTGTTGACACCGTGCCTCAAAAACAGGATTTTCATTGAATATGTAAATGTGCGACAATAATAGTAATAATAATAATATCAAGGTGATGAATAATTATAAAAAAAGAAAATAATAGATAGATAGATAGATAGATAGATAGATAGATAGATAGATAGATAGATAGATATGACAAGATTACGATAGATAGATAGATTTGAACAGACTGAGATAGATAGATAGATAGATAGATAGATAGATAGATAGATAGATAGATAGATAGATAGATAGATATGAACAGTGGGATAGATAGATAGATAGAAATAGATAGATAGATAGATAGATAGATAGATAGATAGATAGATAGATAGAACAGACTGAAATAGATAGATGATAGATAGATAGATAGATAGATAGATAGATAGATTTGAACAGACTGAGATAGATAGATAGATAGATAGATAGATAGATAGATAGATTTGAACAGACTGAGATAGATGAGATAGATAGATAGATAGATAGATAGATAGATAGATAGATAGATAGATTTGAACAGACTGAGATAGATAGATAGATAGATAGATAGATAGATAGATAGATAGATAGATTTGAACAGACTGAGATAGATAGATAGATAGATAGATAGATAGATAGATAGATAGATAGATAGATTTGAACAGACTGAGATAGATAGATAGATAGATAGATAGATAGATAGATAGATAGATAGATAGATAGATAGATAGATAGGGATTGTAGCTATCAGGGAAGCAAGCAAACGGAATGGAATTCCACAAACGGAAAGTGAGATAAGAAACTATTAGAGTAGAAGAGGCGCTTACATTTTTAATATTTCGATGATAAAAAGGTGGGACCTATATGCCAATCTAGTTGGCACTGAAAGAGTATCCATTGGTATGTATGCCGTAAATTTGACTTCAGTGTGAAAGAGAAGCAGTATGAGATAATAGAAGATCTGTCAAAACATCTTCTCTAGCTGATTAAAGCATTTTCTATATATTCTCAATTGTATATTATGGCAACCTATCTAGAAGAAGGAAAACTTTAAATTCAAAAACAGTCCGTGCTTTTTCTGGCTACCTCCCCTTAGACACACCACTCTTACAATGGCTGCAGTAAACGTGGTAACCCTACGACGCTAATGTCAGTCAGTTAAGTGCCATACGTGATACACGTTTTGGGTGATCATGTCTCTTTCGAGACATGATTGACTGGGCAGAAGATTATCCCGCCGTAGGTTGCCATTGCTTTCTGCGTTAGATTGGTTGCCAGATAAGGCTATAGAACCTAATCTGTTCTCTTATTTAACCCATAACTGGAGGGAAGAGACAGGTTTAATATATTTCCCAAGGGTATATGTGCGTAAGTGAATGTGAGGATTTCAATTGGAATTCGAACTCGGCTCCCCGATTTGTCGTTCCGAGCCGATCCCCGTAATGAGACCTGAAGCTTGTCTTAGTGAAGACACCTGCCACAGAGCAATAATTTGCAGACCTGTAGTATCCCAAAATTAGTCTTCATTCGATGCTCCAACATTGGGGCCTTGTGTCTGATTATACTAATTTTTGAAAATATTAAACAATGTTTTCTCTTCTTTGGGTAAATTTGATCTCACTGCTGACTAGGAAGGGGAGGAATTTAAAATAAAAAAAGTGTTTATATTAAGGTTAGGGTTTCAACACTGTAATGTCCCGATTTTGGGAATAGCTTACGTCCTGTTTATGCAAAATAATTTAAAAGGAAAGTAAGTGATGGCAAATATTTGTGAAAGAAAAAAATATTTTCAATTTCACAAAGAAGTCCACTGAAAATTTTAACAGGAAATTAAAACAGAAAAAACAGTGTTTCAAGAGACACTGTAAAATTCACCTCAAACTCCCAATCTCCCTCTATATATTCTCCTTCCTCTTTCTCCTTTCCTTCTTATTCTCTCTCCATTTTCTTTCTTTACCTCTCACTCTCCTTCCCTCTCTCCCTCTTTCATTATCTCTCTCGCTCTTTCATTCTTTTTACCTCCTTCTTTCTTCCCTCCTCTTTTTCTGTCTCACTCTCCATCCACCTCTCATTTTCCCTTTCCCTCTTTCTATCTCTCTTCCCTCTTCCTCTTTCTTTATTTCTCCTTCTCTCTTCCTTTTCTTTTTCTCTCCCTCTCACGATCCTCTTTCCCTCCTCTTTCTCACTCTCCCTCTTTTTCTCTCTTTCTCTCTCACTTTTTCTCTCGCTTCTTTTTTCTTTCTCTGTCTCTCACTCTCTTTTTGTTTCTCCCGCTTCTTTTATCTCACTTTCCTTCTTTCTTTCTCTCTCCGTCTTTTTTATTCCCTCCACTTCTCTCTCTCTTCTCATCCCCTCCCCTCTTTCCCTCTCTCTCTAACTCTTTCTCTCTCCTTTTTTCTTTCTCTACCTCTCACTCGTTTTCTTTCTTTTTCTGTCCATCTTTTTCTCTGTCTCTTATTTCTCTTCTATCCCTTTTCTCTCTTTCTCCCAGACCTGTTAAATAATTCATATTTTTCTCCGTGAATACAATCACTGAATTTTATCTCACTTTCCTTCTTTCTTTCTCTCTCCGTCTTTTTTATTCCCTCCACTTCTCTCTCTCTTCTCATCCCCTCTTTCCCTCTCTCTCTAACTCTTTCTCTCTCCCTTTTTCTTTCTCTACCTCTCACTCGTTTTCTTTCTTTTTCTGTCCATCTTTTTCTCTGTCTCTTATTTCTCTTCTATCCCTTTTCTCTCTTTCTCCCAGACCTGTTAAATAATTCATATTTTTCTCCGTGAATACAATCACTGAATTTTATCTCACTTTCCTTCTTTCTTTCTCTCTCCGTCTTTTTTATTCCCTCCACTTCTCTCTCTCTTCTCATCCCCTCTTTCCCTTTCTCTCTAACTCTTTCTCTCTCCTTTTTTCTTTCTCTACCTCTCACTCGTTTTCTTTCTTTTTCTGTCCATCTTTTCCTCTGTCTCTTATTTCTCTTCTATCCCTTTTCTCTCTTTCTCCCAGACCTGTTAAATAATTCATATTTTTCTCCGTGAATACAATCACTGAATTTGCAAGTTTTTGTTACATTTTTATCGGTTGTGTTTCTCGCTAATCGAGCGTAAACGGACGCCATCTTTAAGGCCTAAATTTTAATTCGCGATAAAATTTTAAAAGAAGAGTTGATAATTTTTTTTTCATTTTTTTCACAAATCCAATTTCGTGTCAGTGCATGTAGATATATGAGTTTGAGTTTGAGTTTTGTTTAACGACAAATCAACCTCTGGATTATTTAATTCCAAAAAGGTGGGGTTTTAGGGTATTTTTATGTTTGTTTATAGTAAGAAGGTTGATTTAGTCACAGTTTGATGAAAAAGTTGTTATAAAAAATCTCAAAATGATTTCTGATTTTGTATTTTTTAAAAGCAGCTTTGCAGATCAGATTTTATTGACGTAATTTTGTAAAAAGGGTTTTGTCGAAAGTGAAACGGATTGCAGGGATTTAAAAAAATGCTGGTAATATTTTTCCTTCGAGTTTCTTCTAAAATGCATTGCTGGTAAAATGTCTTCTTCTAAAATGTATTGCTGGTAATATTTTTTCTTCTAAAATGTATTGCTGGTAATATTTTTTCTTCTAAAATGTATTGCTGCTAATATTTTTTCTTCTGAAATATATTGCCGGTAATATTTTCTTCTTCTGAAATGTATTGCCGGTAATATTTTCTTCTTCTGAAATGTATTGCCGGTAATATTTTCTTCTTCTGAAATGTATTGCTGGTAATATTTTCTTCTTCTGAAATGTATTGCTGGTAAAATTTTCTTCTTCTAACATGTATTGATGGTAATATTTTCTTCTTCTAAAATTTATTTCTGTTAATATTTTCTCCTTCTGAAATGAATTGTTGGTAATGTTTTCTCCTTCTGAAATTTATTGCTGGTAATATTCTCTTCTTCTGAACTGTATTGCTGATACAATTTTCTTCTTCTGAAATGTAATGCTGGTAATATTTTCTTCTTCTGAAATGTATTGCTGGTAAAATTCTCTTCTTTTAAATTGTATTGCTGGTAAAATTTCCATCTTCTAAAATATATTGCTGGCAAAAATTTCTTCTTTTGAAATGTATTATTGGTAATATTTTCTTCTTCTAAAATGAAGTTTGTAAATTTTTCGTCTTCTAAAATATATTTCTGGTAATATTTTCTTCTAAAATATATTGCTGGTAATATTTTCTTCTTCTGAAATGTATTGCTGGTAAAATTTTCGTCTTCTGAAATGTATTGCCGGTAATATTTTATTCTTCTAAAATATATTGCTGGTAATATTTTCTTCTTCTAAAATGTATTGCTGGTAAAATTTTCTTCTTCTAAAATATATTGCTGGTAAAATTTTCTTCTTTTAAAATATATTGTTGGTAATATTTTCTTTTAAATTATATTGCTGGTAATATTTTCTTCTTCTAAAAGGTATTGCTGGTAAAATTTTCTTCTTCTAAAATATATTGCTGGTAAAATTTTCTTCTTTTAAAATATATTGCTGGTAATATTTTCTTCTTCTAAAAGGTATTGCTGGTAAAATTTTCGTCTTCTGAGATGTATTACCGGTAATATTTTCTTCTTCTAAAATGTATTGCTGGTAATATTTTCTTCAAAATAATATTGCTGAAATTTTTACTATAAAAAGTCTTTTTTTATACTTTCTTAATGTTTTGATTCTAGTTTGGGGTTTAACTATTTACCCAAAGCTGAGACCCTAACAGGTGATACTACCCCGGGTCTGGGTAGACCTGGGAACAACAACAATTAAAAAGTAGTTCCACGCTCCTCACAACTTCCTAATCACAGGTCTTGCAGCAAGATGCAGTTTAACGTCGTACCCAGGACCTAGATATAAGGGAGACAGAAAGTTCTACAAATATAAGAAGTACTTTATTAACATAAAAGTGATTTTTTGTGATGATGATTTTCTAAGCGTAGCTTAGATGTGACACAAGGCTTAAAGTGTGGAGCACCCGGTGAGGACCGAAATCACAACTCAGTCATGATTCTTCTAGAGAAACAAGCAGGCTATTGTTGAAGTGCCCTAGTGCTTTTTTAAAATGAATCGAGGAAAAGATGGGACGTGTGTGTGTGTGTGTGTGTGTGTGTGTGTGTGTGTGTGTGTGTGTGTGTGTGTGTGTTTTGGAAACGAGAAAGAAAGATATTTGTGTTACCATAAAAAAGAAATGAATAGGTTTGAGTTCTGAAAAGAAAAATGCACATGAACTGAAATTCAAAAAATACGTCACTCTATGTGAAAAGGCCTATATAAAGATAATCAGACTATATTTTAGTGTGTGCGTGAGAGAAAGAGAGAGAGATAGAGAGTATGTAGGTGTGTACCAGCTCATATATGAATACGACCAGAACATAATGTGCGTGTGTGCGTGTTTGTGTGTGTGTTAAATATACATATCGTCCTACGTCGTTGGCACGATTCTGAGTTTCATGCGTTAGGCAATCATCAGGTGATGAAATTGACAGAAATTTTTAATTTTAAATTGACAGAAATTGACAGAAATTTTTAATTTTCATTTTTTATCTTTTCAAGTTTTTCCTTCATCTTTGATGATATTGCTGGACAATACCATCAAAGATGAAGGAAAAACTTGAAGCAACTGAAATGTGGTCCTACAGAAGGATGCTACGGATATCATGGATCGAGCATGTGAGCAATTAGGAGGTTTTGGAAAGGATGGAAACGAAAAGGAAATTAATACTGAGCATCTGGAAGAGACAGCTGAAGTTACTAGGGCATGTAATGAGGAAGAGGGGCTTGGAGAACCTGATACTAACAGGCCAGAGAGAGAGAAAAAGAGACAGGGGAAAGCAGCGGATAACATATTTGAAGGACCTAATCAGGTGGATGATGGAACGAGGGTTGCATGGTGTAGCAGGAGAAGGCGTGCTAAGAGCTTCCAGGGATAGGGAGACGTGGAAAGCCATGATCGCCTACGTCCTGAAGGGGCAGGGCACATAGAAGAAGAAGAAGAAGAAGAAGAAGAAGAAGAAATCTGTGTCTATTTAAATTTTACTCTTATAAAAAAGCAGTTGATGATGATATTTTAGTACCGAAATTTTATAGCTATCAAGTTGCAGAATGCAATTATTATTATAATAACAATAATTACCATATATATATATATATATATATATATATATATATATATATATAGTCATCCACAGACAGATCTGTTTCGCTGTATCACAGCTCATCAGTACGGTAAGACATCCGATTGCTTTTTACCCAGGATTGAAACCCGACCGAACTGGCGTCAGTCGGCGATTCTACCTCTGAGCTATGCGCGCTCGGTAGATATGTTATGGTGAAACACAATTATTCCTCAGATAATGGACTCTCTCTCCTATACTGATAAGAGTTAACAGGAAGTTAACTCGAGAAGTTCTTGGGAAGCTCATAGGAGTTCTTAGAAGTTCATAGGTGTTCTTTAGAGTTCTATTGGAGTTCAGTAGAACTACTAGCCAGTTGATATTAGTCAGCAGTTAGCCGAATACTAAGGAGTCAGCTTTCCGTGGAAGATTACCAAGTTCCTAACATTTAGGGTGCGTTAAGTCGATTATCAACCGACATAGCACGATTATAACTTTCAGTGCGAAAACTACTCCACAACAATATATATATATATATATATATATATATATATATATATATATATATATATATATATACATATTATTAACTTGTAATGAAATTTAGTGCCAAAATTGGTGGGGTTTTTTTTCAGTAGTTTACAGATAGAAATTAATGTGCACATTCAAAATTGAAAAAAAAAATACAGCTAAATCTCTCACTTAAACTTTTGAATATGTACAACAAAAACGTCCATATCATCCTAATCACAGTACAAACAATATTCATAAAAAATATTTGAATATTACTTGCTCTCTTTACATTTTCCCAGACTTTGAATTCAGATACACTGTGACCTCCTCATGCTTTTACTGACCTTTCAACCACCAGATAAACAATCATGAATGTTCTCAAATTTACAAACCTTGATAAACCAATGGGTATCTTTGCATCTGTACATATATATATAAACACGTGCAGTCTAATAAACCCTACAGTGCTTTGATAAAGTCCCTCAGAAGACAAAACACATTGGCTAGATATAGTTTTTCCTCTTCTTCTTGTCTCCTATATATATATATATATATATATATATATATATTTTAATCATATCACTCCGAGCAAGGCGGTAATGCTACTGAAGTGCGGGGGGGATACATAAGAGTGAAAAGATTGGAAAAGAGAAAGCCGAAAA
>JBBBDQ010001803.1:792500-795000 GCA_037127315.1 Ascarosepion bandense
ATGTCTATAGCACAACTCGGAGTTCCATGCACTTTGCAATCATCAGGTGCTTATTATGAACTGACTGTTTTTGGATTTGAATTTTTGATTCTCACGTTGTTCATGGTAGTTATATATTATATTCCTAGGATTTTTTTTTTAAATTTATTTATAAAATTTAATTCAATTTGAATTAAACTTAAACCAGAAATTGAAAAGTAAAATATCAAAAGTTGAATATTTTTTTATGGCGGGGGGTATACTTTTGTGCCTATGGGTCAAGGGGATTACTTGTTGTTGCTGTTGTTGTTTTTTAGGGAAAACGGAAGGCATTAACAACAATAATAATAATGTCAAAAAGTCTACATAGAATAACCTTTGTTTCAAGGTATTTGAACAGATATTTATTTGCATCAATTTAATTCTCTTGTTTAATAAATTAGGATTATTTAAGTATTTCAAGAAAACAAGATTTTCTAAAAGAGAGAATTTACGTCTACTTCTTTCCTGTTATACGATTTGGTTTTGCGATATCCCAGATAATAATTGGGTTTTCTTGTTGTTTTTTAATTGTCAGAAATATTTTGAGAGGGCAGTGCTTCTACTGTATTAACTATTGCTTAAAATCATTTTATGATTGTAGTAACAGTACATCCATTAGTTTTCAATTGAGCCAAAATAAAATCAAACATCGCCATCAGAATCGATGCTAGCTCTGTAAATTATACTTTTGGTCATGCACTGCTCGTTTAGTGGGAAGGTCTTTTTTTTTAGCTGTTAAAATTATTTATAGTAGATTTACTATCATTTTGCAGATTAGACGTGTTTATTTAATATCATATTATTATGTTGTGATATATATTTACTGAATTCCTTAATGCAACTATAGCTAACCTTAATCCTCTAGGGCCATTCGTATCATATTTTATACAGTATTTCCCTATAAGGAAACATTTGGTATTTCCCTATAAGGAAACATTTGGTATTCATTGACTGAGCAGTCAGTACTGCTTTCATTTGAAATTTATAAAATATTTCTCTTAAAAAATTTTTCAGGAAAATATTTCTTTCAAGGCTTGTTTTCATACTGTATCAAATATGATACGAATGGCCCTAGAGGGTTAATATTGTTTTTACTGAAAATATATTTTTAGTGTAGGAGAATGGTTGAAATGTTTGTGATTTAAATTTAGAAAAAACTTCTGCTGTTTGTTTGGACATTACGATTGAAAGGTGTGTTATACCATATAATGTTACGTTTATTTTATACTGTTTCGGTTGATTTTACCTTCTTTGTTTTTACTTTTTTTTTCACAGATCTATATATATATTTAATTTTGTGAGTTTGAGTTTGATTTTGTTTAACTACATATCGACCACTGTCGGTTATTTAATGGCAAAATGGTGGGGTTTTAAGATATATTTTTATATTCGGTTATAGTGAGGAGGTTGATTTAGTCATATTTTAATGAATTCTTTTTGTTTTTAATCTTTTTCATTTTAGAAAACTGAAATTATCTTCTAGTTTCATATTCAAAAATGTTTTACTGAGAATAATGTTTTCCTTCAAAAATGTATTATGGCAATAATTTTTCTTTAAAAATATATTATTGATAATATTTTGCCATTCCTCCCTGCGTCAGGTATTGCTGCCACATTTGGCCTAGTACTCCTGCTTTATATCAAGAGATTCCTACCAAATTTTTTTAAAAAATCTGCAACAATATTGGTCCTGACCTAGCATTCCGGCTTCAGTCTTTTTACACACGACAATCACGTATCTTCTTTCTGCCTTTTCAATAAATATTTTTACAGTAACTTTTTGATGAGTATTCTTCTTTGGTACTGGGATTTCACCAATTTAAGCGCAATACTAGATTGGCAGCTAGGTCTCATAATTTCGTTGTTGAAATTGCTACTTGTAACCGTAACTTCTCTGAGATAAGATTCTTCTTTCGCACTTCTCGCTTGTGGAACTCTCTTCGGGCTTCGGGCTTCGGGCTTCGGGCTTCGGGCTTCGGGCTTCAGGCTTCGGGCTTCGGGCTTCGGGATTCCCACTCAACTTTGATCTTCCAAATA
This sequence comes from Ascarosepion bandense, assembly GCA_037127315.1. Lineage (NCBI taxonomy): Eukaryota > Metazoa > Mollusca > Cephalopoda > Sepiida > Sepiidae > Ascarosepion > Ascarosepion bandense. Next base: position 794,559 of record JBBBDQ010001803.1, read on the forward strand.
AAAATTCAATGCCAATCGTCATCTATTCTTTTCTCGACGTCTGTTATTTTATTTTCCTTTCTCTCGGTTTCTTTCAATATCAGTAACACCCAGTGAGGTGGGGATGATATGATTAACGAGAAATTAAATTCGATCTAACTCGACGGGGGAGTAATGCATGCATTTATGATTATGAATTTCAGATAAAGGGCGTAGATTATAGATTTTTAAATCAGAAGAAATATTGCTGGAATAGAGATGGAATTTACGTGCAGCTTAAAGATTTATGTGCTAGTTAACCAGTTCACTAGATAGATAGATAGATAGATAGATAGATAGATAGATAGATAGATAGATAGAATGAAGGAAATTAGATAGATAGATAGATAGATAGATAGATAGATAGATAGATAGAACAGTGGGGTATGATAGATAGATAGATAGATAGATAGATAGATAGATA
>JBBBDQ010001803.1:797500-805000 GCA_037127315.1 Ascarosepion bandense
TCCACGGCAACTGAAATCAGGAAGTACTGGTCAATGTCCAATGGCCCCAGGGCCTCGGGGCAACCGATTACTCTTCAGCATTGCTCTACAATCCTAGCAAACGAGGTCCTTATCCCCAGGCATCAAAATCACGATTTGAAACCTCACGCAACCAGATTTTCTTCAATTTGACTTCACATTTAGTTTGACTGCGAAGTAACCAAACCTCAATGGTCACTCTCTCCATGATTATCCAGTTGAGTCTCCGGTCTCCAAATTGTCTAAACTGTCCACTCGTAAAATTGTTCCCCCGGTAAAATAATTACTGACGGGTGAAATCGTTAACAACAATTTTGTCTGAAATGAAAATTCTCGAAGATTGCAGATACTTCTATCGTCAACTCACTTGATTGTATTTTTTTTTTTACTTTCCTTACAACGCACAAACATTCGATCAAAGTTTATTTAAAACTAAACTAAAATTTGCTTCTTTTAAACAGTCCAGATGGATAAACAATAGAGTAGACAAGTTGGATTCTTTTTATCTAAACTTATTTATAAATGGAACTTTGTCTGTCTGTCTGTCTGTCTGTCTGTCTGTCTGTCTGTCTGTCCGTTACCTATAGACTCCGAAACGGCTGAACCGATTTTCTTGAAAATTTACACAGTTGTACTATAAGCGTCTTCGAGTGTTCTTAGCTAGGTTTTGTGTCGAGGTACCCCCGATAAAAATCGGGTTATAGAAAGAGTGGTCCGATTTTAATCAAATTTGATATACTCATAGACAAAGACACAAGAAACGATATTCATAAGTTTTAAGGTTGCAGTTCTTATAATAGTGCATAAAATCGATTATATATATATATATATATATATATATATATATATATATATATATATATATATATATAAAAGGCAAGATGTTTGTGTGTGTGTGTCTGTTAATCTGCCTGTATGTCTGTATTTTTTTCAGCCCTTTTATTTTAGTTTTTGCTTCGGGTTTGGCTCTAAGTAGGTATAATTGTAGTTCTTAGTCTCAGCCATGATACCATTTACTCAGTGGACTTATTTAGCCTTCAAAATTCAGTTTACGACGAAAAAACTTATTTGATATCGATACCAGGAAATCAAAATTTGACTTACATCCATTCATTTTTCTTTCAGTCTACGGTATTGCTTTAACTAGAAACAACTATTGCATTTTAGTCTTTCGTGCCAACTTCCAAAGAGTATGAGCTCCAGGACCATGGATTAGTTTTAATGCTTTCATTGCACCTGAGCAACGCCGGGCTATACTGCTAGTTATATAAAAATACATTTTCTAGTCGTAATGTCCCCCTTCAATCCTGTCAATTGACGTAGGTCTATTTTGTCAGTAATGCGTGCCTTAATTCACTGACAATGAACTTCATACTATTTTTCAATACATTTCCGTTTACGCGTTTACTTTAAATAAAAATAATACTTACTATAATTCCTGACCACTGACAATCCCTTTGTTCCTGATTTCCAATGCATTCCTATAATAAAATCACTAGCAATACATTTACATTATACATATAATAGCCCTATTCTATCAGTAATGCTTGCATTCATTCCTGACCACTGACAATCCCTTTCTTCCTGATTTCCAATGCATTCCTATAGTAAAATCATTAGCAATGCATTTACATTATACATCTAATAGCCCTATTCTATCAGTAATGCTTGCATTCATTCCTGACCACTGACAATCCCTTTCTTCCTGATTTCCAATGCATTCCTATAGTAAAATCATTAGCAATGCATTTACATTATACATCTAATAGCCCTATTCTATCAGTAATGCTTGCATTCATTCCTGACCACTGACCATCCCTTTGTTCCTGATTTCCAATGCATTCCTATAGTAAAATCATTAGCAATGCATTTACATTATACATCTAATAGCCCTATTCTATCAGTAATGCTTGCATTCATTCCTGACCACTGACAATCCCTTTGTTCCTGATTTCCAATGCATTCCTATACTTAAATCATTAGCAATATATATATATTATATATATATTATCTTTATTCTATCAGTAATGTTTGCATTCATTACTGACCACTGACAATCCCTTTCTTTCTGATTTTTAACGTACATCAAACAGACGGAGTGCCATTCAAGCAATTACAAATTTCTACTTCAAATCAACTTTTTTCCATACTAACTGAAATATTTACTTCATTTATTTACTTTATATTTTATTTTAGAAATTAACTAGATTGGTCAGGGGGCTAATGGTATAGGCAGTGAAAAACATTGAAACACAATCTAAAACTTTATCCAACTGTTTAGGGTTATATCATGTTGAAACACTAATTCTTGTACGAACACTGAAGTTAAGGAACCTCAAGCCTGGTCAGTACCTAGGTGGGTGACTTCTTGGGAATACCCGATGATGAAAGCTTGAGTGTACGAGATTTAATGGCTTAAAACTATTAATACATAAGTCGAGTTTCAATTCCCGTTGGGTTCGTTATGTCTGTGACTATGCGCAAATATTTTTGGTTAGATATGAATTCCCTTCTTCTTAAGACTAGGTACGAGTTAATTAGTCGGACATGTATCTGTAAATCATTCCGTCAGTGAAGTACCATACGTGATACACGGTTAGGTAATAATGTCGCGAAAGATTTGGCAAACGATTTTCCCGCAGTAAATTGCCATTACTTAATACGATAGACTAGTTGTCAACCAAGGCTACAGAACCCAATATTTCAATCTATTTAACGCATAACTGAGGGTAAAAGAGATTGATTCAAACTTTTTCCCAACGGTATTGTGCGTAAGTGAATGCAACGAATTCAACCGGAATTCGAACTCGACTCTCCGATTTCTCGTTCCGAACTGATATCCACTGCACCTGAATGCATATCATTATCTACTATTTACTATGTAAATTATTACTATCTCCTAAAATAAAATCTCACAAACTAAGAATATCCTGATTAGGCGTGAACCTACCTCTTCTCCTCTAGCTATGGGTTAAATAGTAAGACTCGTATCACTGAATAATCATGTTAGAACTCGCTACAAACGGTGAAAATATTATATTTCTACTAAACATTAGTGGTACTCTAACAAACACTCTATCAAAAGTTCGCCGAAACTCAAGCTCAGTTTTTAACGGGGGGTTTCCGAACGCGTATTCTCTACCCCAAACTCCCACAACACCCGCATACCCGAGATCGGGCCGCATACCCGGGATCGGGTCGCATACCCGGGATCGGGTTTGTCTCAGCTGGATCTCTGCTTGTAGACATAGCCACAAGTGAGTTACTCTCGACCCGAAGACAGAGAATTTGACAGGTAGAAGTTCTCACGCAACTCTGGATATTTAGCCAAAGTACCCCCCACCTCAGGATGTGCGTTGTGGTGCATTGGATATCGGCTCGGAACGAGAAATCGAAGAGCCGAGTTTGAATTCCAGCTGAATTCATTGCATTCACTTACGCGCAAATACCCTTGGGAAAGGTATTAATCCGTCTATTCCTTTTAGTTATGGATTAAATAACAGGACAGACTGGGTTCTATAGCCTTGGTCGGCAACCAGTCTACCGCAGAAAGCAATGGCAATCTACTGCGGGATAATATTCTGCCCAGTCAGTCATGTCTCTCTCGAGACATGATCGCCCAAGCATGTCTCACGTATGGCACTTAACTGTCTGATCTCCCCTCATTGCGACTCGATGTGACGAGGTCGGGCTTTTTGTGGGAAACACAAGCCGGTACTCTCGGGCCAAGGTCAATATTTTCCCAGCCCCTGTATACGCGGAATCGGATGCTATGCTTGTCTATTTTTCTCAGGCAGATCTCTGTCCGTATATGCAGCTTCGACTCAGTCGAACTCCACCCGAAGCCAGGGAATTTATCCGTCTTTCTCAGCCGAGTCCCAGTTGTTCTCTGCCCAGAGACAGAAAAACTTGTCTATCTCAGTCGACTCCCAGTCCCTAGAACTAGATCTGAGTTGTTCTCTGCTTGAAGATAGACGTCTTGACTAACAGTTCCGAGCTCGAGTGGAACACTGAGTATTTACCCAAACAAAACTTCTCCGCCCGAAAGCAGACAGTCCGACAAGGCTGGTTCCATGCGAAACCATGAATATTTACCAGGAACCTCTCCAATGAGCCCCGATGTGGCATGAGGCCGATTATTTTATGTGGGTAATCAGAGCTCGTAAGCTCGTGCAAAAATTTCCCGTAGACCCACCCATAACTCAGGGTCGGGCTCTTGTCTGTTTTTACCCAGACGAGACCGTGCCTTTCGGCATAGCTTCATCAGGGTTTCTCTCTGTCCGACAAAGTTGGTTTGGAGTGGAACCCTGTCTCCAGGGTTAAGAGGTCTTGCCTAGTTCAATTGTGTGACCGGGGTTGTCGTATTTACACCACAACAAATTATTATTTCAAAAGGATTTTTACGGTCTAAAAGTATTTTTTAGCATTGAATAACCTGCAATGGGTTGATAAGCCGTAGAAAATAAATGAAACAATCAATTAAGCTACGCAAGCTATCTTTTAGATTTAGATTTACATTCTCTGGAATATAAATGTATAGGAACTACCCTTGACCACAAAATGAGGGATCATTTTATATATGGATTGCAATATAAAATTGATCTCCCATTCTATATCCAGATTATTTCTTGTCTGTTGATATATATATATGGTCATTAAAAGTGAAGAAACATTGCTTAGTAATTAGATAGCATAGTTTTATGATTTTCTGTATAGTTAGAGGTAATATTATTATTGTTTTTGTTAAGTGCTTTTTTTTAATTGATTTAAACATTTATCTATAGGAACATTTGTGTATAAGGATTTTATGTCTAGACTTGCCATGTATTTGTTTTTTATGTCTATGTTTTTTAGTTTGTTCAAAAGTTCACCAGAGTTTTTTTTTATATGTGACGGACTTAATGTGCCGAGAAGTGGTGTTAAGATTTTGCTTAATTTGCCAGCTATTTTATGTGAGACGCTGCCTATTCCGGATATGATAGGTCTCATTGGTATATTTGGTTTATGTGTTTTGGGGAGACCGTATAGTGTGGGTGTTTTTGGATGGTATGTGATAAGATTTGGCCAGGAGGAGTCTTCTGTTTTTAATACTTTCTTGGTATTGTTTATAAATTTTTGTTTCTTTTGTGATGCTGTTTTTGTTGACATTCTCGTATATCATCAATGAGATCTTTCATTTTTTTTTGTTGGTATATGTGTTCGTCCGTGATTACGATTCCTCCACCTTTGTCAAAAGAAGATATGTGTATATCTTTGTTGTTTTTTAATTCCATCAGGGCTGTTAAATACCTGCGAGGAATTGAGATGTCGTTTGTTTTTTTGTTTTGTTTTTGTTTTGTATGTAGCTGTGAGTAAACCTTGGATATACCCTTTGGTGAATTCCGAATCGTTGTTTTGATGGTTTTTGATGACAAAATCTGTCATATCATATTTTTGTAATCCGGTGGCAAAATTTTGACCGAAGCTTAGGGCTTCTAGTTTCGTATCCGAAAGATTGAATTTGGTCAAATTATTAGCTAAATGTTTTTTGCCGATCCTGAACCACTTGCTATTGTTATTGGCACAATAAGTCCATCACATAATATCCCAAGTAGGTATGTACGCCGATGACACCACAGTTTACTCTCGCCTCGATCAAAAATCTGGTGCGGGCGACAAAGCTAACCTTGCAGCCGAGCTTGGAAAGGACCTCCAATCCGTAGTGGACTGGGGTAAGAAATGGCTCGTAAATTTTAATGCTTCTAAAACGAAGCTACTATCAATTAACCATCATAGACAACCGCACCCACCTCCCATTAGCATGGACCAGGCTTGCCTCCCAGAGAGTAAAACACTACGCCTCCTTGGTCTCACACCTTCAGCGGACCTCAAGTGGAATGACTATATCGAATCCATTGCTAAATCCGCTGCTATGAAAGTCGGTTCTCTGTGCAGGGCCCGTGCATTGAATACTGTTGCCATATCTGGTCGGGTGTCCCTGCTATTCTCCTTGGGCTTCTCGACAAGGTACAGCGGAGGGTCTGTAATGTGATCGATACTGACTTGGCAGACCGCCTGCAGTCTCTCTCTCACCGGCGCGACGTGGCTTCCCTGTGCCTCTTCTATAAATACTTTCATGGCTTCTGCTCCGATGAACTTAGATCACTGGTGCCCCCTAGGTTCGAATTTACACGAGATACTAGATTAGCAACTAGATCCCACCATTTTACAGTGAAACCGATAAAATGCAACCGCAACTTCTACTCCAACAGTTTCTTTTCTCGTACTTCCCGACTGTGGAATTCCCTTCCACATGACTGCTTCCCCGACGGCTACAATCTCCAGGAGTTTAAATGTAAGGTCAATAGACACCTCCTAACACACTAACTCGCTTCCATTCTTTCAAACACTCTTCCCATCCTCCAAACTATCTATCACCCCGCCTTATGACATTTCCTATATCTAACCACTCTTTCTATTTACCTTCCCCTATGTAGCTCCAAGCGCAATAGTGGCAATGGAATGCCTTGCTTGGGGTGAAACAATTAAAAAAAAAACATATAAAAAAAAACTCTGGTGACCTTTTGAACAAACTAAAAAACATAGACATAAAAAACAAACCCATGGCAAGTCTAGACATAAAATCCTTATACACAAATGTTCCTATAAATAAATGCTTAAATCAATTAAAAACACACTTAACAAAAACAAAAATAAAATTACTTCTACCCACACAGAAAATCATTCATAAAACTATGCTATCTAATTACTAAGCAATATATATATATATATATATATATATATACAATTCATTTCAAATATATATATATATATATATATATATATATATTTGAAATGAATTGTTTGAACATTATTTTTTATCGATACTCGTATTTAAGTAGATATTCTGTTTTTAATGAAACAGTATTATATATTTATATCTACCGGCCTGATTATTTACGATAAATTTTTATTACGAAAATGTGTGTCATAATAAAAATTTATCGTAATAAAAATTTATCGTAAATAATCGGGCCGGTAGAAATAAATATATAATACTGTTTCATTAAAAACAGAATATCTACTTAAATACGAGTATCGATAAAAAATAATGTTCAAACAATTCATTTCAAATTGTCGGTTGCTTATAACCAAGTTTTGTTAAAAATCGTTGATTTCCGTAATATATATATATATATATATATATATATAAAGTACGTATATTTTGGCAGTATCTTTTCTTTTAAACAAGTTGTGTTAAACGATAGAGACAACATGGTCTTATATATTTTCTTTTGAATTTTTTCGTATTTTCTGATTAGACTTTTTATTTCCGAATTTTAGAGGCACTACATATCAGAAGTAAAATACCACTTATCAATCGCACAGCTTACCAAGTTTCTGGACATGGCTCTTTTCCAATCTTTTCACTTTTCTTTTTTTTTCTTCTTTTTTTTTCTTCTTCATTTTTTTTTTTTCAATTGGAGTAGATAGACTAAACTA
>JBBBDQ010001803.1:810000-915000 GCA_037127315.1 Ascarosepion bandense
CATCCGTTAGTTCTACCGCTGCCATAAAATAATAATAATAAATCTGCCTGTTCCTTCCTTAGTTATTTAGTCACTTAGTTCCTCTGTCCGTTACGTCACCGAAGAAAGATAACACACTTACTCTCTACACGAGCTTTTCCTTCCCCTCTATCTTTTTATAATCTATAAACGCTACTCTCCTCAGCCTTTCCTTCACCTTTGCCGAACAGAATCATATAATAATTCTGCTTGTTCCTTCCTTAGTTAGTTACTTAGTTCCCCTGTCCATTACGCCACTGAAGAAAGATAACACACTTACTCTCTACACGAGCTTTTCCTTCCCCTCTATCTTTTTATAATATATAAGCGCTACTCTCCTAAGCCTTTCTGTCACCTTCGCCAAATGGAAGGGTAGTAAAGAGTGAGAGAGTAGGAGGAGAGAGCTTATAGCATTACTGTAGCAGTAGCAGCTTAAGCTGGTGGTTGTAGCAGTAATTGTGTGTGTGTATATGTGTGTGTACTGTACAATATAGTATAAATAGGTAAGTTTGTTGTCGTATCCCGCGACCTAATAACGAAATTTCTGGTCTCTACACCTTTGGCCATTACTCAGTTGGTCTTTTCTGTTTACAATGAACACAGGAGCCATGATTTTTCAGTAATAAAAAAAAATTCTCTTTAAAAATCTCTCACAAAATAGCGTACAGTATTTTGGTTATGGTCTGTGCATACGCCGCTAATATAAGATTACAGTAAAGTAGCTTCTATGGACATTACTTTTATAGACATTTTAATAAAATTACACTCTGTGTTATCGTTATTTTATTATCCAATACCTTTATGTTTGAAGACGTTACTATCATTTGTAGTATGGCAAAGTAAAATTTTTTCAGGAAATCATAATTATCCTTCCGTGGAAATTGCACTAGTAAAATAATAATAATAATAATAATAATAATAATAAACATGCAGTACAAAGACTAAAGGAAAATTTCTCAAACTAAAATGTATCAAGACCGTATCACCAAAACACTCTGCTGCTGTCGGCTGCTGCGGAAAAATCTAAGCAAAGTGTGGTGTTGGCCTCATTGCTGCTCATCGAACTAATCCACATGATTCAAAATAAGTAACGGACCATGAGAGTTTCCGGACAAGTGATTGCCGGATTAAAGGGTTGGACTGTACGCGATTTGTTTTAACGACTTTCAAAACCGTTTTTATTCTTATTCATATATTCTTTAATTTTAAGGTTTATATTTTTTCAATTTAGTAAGAACAGATGTTAAACTGAAATAACCCAGGCTTATATCACTTATAGGGATTCGGAGATCACGGCACTTTCAATACATTTTCCTCTTTTATTAATATTCTTATTCACCTGAATAAAGCCGGAGCGTACAACAGCCGAAACGTCGTGAATATGACAATAGAGATGAGGACAATAGTCCGAACAATGTAAATAGTGTAAATGTCTCATCAGTTGGCGGATTACTATTGAGTACTGGTCCTTTATTTTTTTTTTTTATGTTATAAATTTTCTTAAACATAAGTATCCTCTACTTGTGGCCTCGTTCAAGGCAGATTTTTCTAAATTGGGTGTATCGCAGTGACACTTTATCATAATTAGTAATTACTAATTCTATACGAGAAATCGAAGAGCCGAATTCCAGTTAAATTCCTTACATTCACTTGATAAAGGTATTAGTCCGTCTCTTCCCTCCAGTTATGGGTTAAATAATAGGACAGATTGGGTTCTATAGCCTTGGCTGCAACCAGTCTACCGCAGAAAGCAATAGCAACCTACTGCGGGATAATCAGTCAGTCAGATCTCTTTTGAGACATGATCGCCCAAAGCGTGTATCGCGTATGGCACTTAACTGACTGATTGAATATAATAGTTGAAAACATTATTAAGGCTTATACTGGGCATAAAGTGGGGGATCGGTTTTCTATTGTTATGAAGTAATAAACTGACCCTCCACTAATTACTACTTAATAATATAATACATGTCTTCCCCCTCTAGCTATGAGTCAAATAACAGGACAGATTGGGTTCTATAGCCTTGGCTGGTAACCAGTCTACCGCAGAAAGACTTTCTTCAAGAGGAGAGAAGATGGCAATTGATGTTGCATTTAAATTTTTGGAGATTTCAGCTATCAGCTTATTTTTAATCATTTCACCCCAAGCAAAGTAGGACCACCACTAATGCACAAGGGGTTACAGCGGGATAATCTTCTGCCCAGTCATCAGATCTCTTTCGAGACATGATCGCCCAAAGCGTGTATCGCGTATGGCACTTAACTGACTGAATATAATATTTGAAAACATGATTAAGGCTTCTACTGAGCATAAAGTGGAGGATCAGTTTTATATTGTTATGAAGTTATAAACTAATCCCGCCCTAAATAATATTTAATAATATAATACATCTCTTCCCCATCTAGCTATGAGAAATCGAAGAGCCGAATTCCAGTTGAATTCCTTACATTCACTTGATAAAGGTATTAGTCCGTCTCTTCCCTCCAGTTATGGGTTAAATAATAGGACAGATTGGGTTCTATAGCCGTGGCTGGTAACCAGTCTACCGCAGAAAGGAATGACAACTTACGGCGGGATAATCTTCTGCTCAGTTAGTTATGTCTCTTTCGAGATATAATCGCCCACTTAACTGACTGACACTTAACTGACTGACTGAGGGAATTCTATAAAAACGGATAGATTAAAACTGCATATGCTTACGGTCACATCATGTTGAAACACCGGTTCTCGCACGATAAACGAAGTTAAGCAACGTCGAGCCTGGTTAGTACCTAGATGGGAGACCGCATAAGAATATCAGCTGCTGTAAACTTGGATGGGCTAGTTTACGACCACATCATCTTCAAACACCGGTTCTCGTACGTTCATCGAAGTTAAGCAACGGCGAGCCTGGTTAGAACCTAGATGGGTGACTGCGTAAGAATATCAACTGCTATATATATATATATATAGTCATCCGCAGACAGATCTGTTTCGCTGTATCACAGCTCATCAGTACGGTTAGACTCCGATTGCTTTTAACCCAGGATTGAAGCCCGAATATATATAAAGAGCGAGACGGGTTGGTAGATGTCTATTTCAACATGCAAGGATGATAATAATTTTTCAGTTAATCCTAATAATTATTTTTTTTTCATTACAATAGATCTGCGGAGCCAAGGATCCTTGTGGCCCCCAGGGAACTTGCACCCCCGCGCAATTGCGGGGTCTGCGAGGGCCTTAAGCACAGCTCTGATCTTTCCCAATGGTATTTGTGCATAAGTAAATGCAATGAATTCGACTGGAATTCGAACTCGGCTCTCCGATTATCTCATTCCGAGTCGATATCCACTGCACAACAACGCACAGTAAAAGTTCAACTTTTTGCCAATTTTCTTCCAACCTGGATGTTGAAAGACAACCGCTTCTGTAGGTCTCTACCACAGATCGCGTACTCATCAGCTTGGGATGACAATTTCTGATGATGTTTTTTTTGCATCCACTGAAGCACTGCACTTGTACTACGGTCTGTCACAATTTGTAACGCGATTCTATCTGAGCATGCAGTGTCACGTGTTGTGTCAGTCACGACTACACTTATCTCTCTGAAATAAAAACAGAAATTATAAATTAAATTCTACCACATTAGGGATCACAATGTTTTTTGCTTCATGCAAAATGTGGTGATATTAACAAAAGTGATAAGTAATTTTCAATAAGGAGTTTGTTTTCATCCACCATATATATATATATAAATGTAAACTTGTCGTTATACTCGTTTCGAAAAACCCTCCGAGTACATACGCGGAAGGAAAAAATGGTAACAAAAAGTACGAGCTAAGAACCCGAATATCAGTCAAAGTACGTAGCCCAAAGAAAAAAAGCCCGAGACGAGTAACCTAAAACAAAAAGTGCTCAATACGCAAGTAGAGCAAACTAAGTAAATAACTAATCTAGAGAGCCAACGAACCTACTAAGGTTTCACCAAATTGGATCTTCAGGGAAAGTTGGCTCTTCATGATATAAAAAACATAAGTTGGATATTTCTTAAAAATCCATTGTTAATATATGAATGTCTTTTTATAAAGACATTGTTAATATATGATTGGGTCAAAATTATCCAGAAAAAACTTCTTTTTTTCTGGATAATTTTGACCCATTCATTGTTGTATGAATTTGGTCTGAGGAGCGGTCTTTAAAAGAACTGCGAAATATAACATTACCAACGGATTTATAAAAACATCTGACTTATGTTCATTATTATAATACTCTGTTAAATCTTAATATTGAGTTCTCAATGTATTTCATCTCCTGTGGAATTTATCTAACCATGTACCAAGGATTCTACTATATATATATATATATATATATATATATATATATATATATATATATATATTGTTAAGTTGTGATAACATTTAGCGTCAAGGTTGTTGTTTTTTCAGTGGTTTACTGATAAAATGTATTTTGGCAAGCAGGTTTTTTTTATCGTAAAGTGCTCGATATCGGGGTGGAAATAAAGCGTTGATAAGTACAAAGAGTTTGTCTCTTTAACTGAGCAGATTCATGCCGACTTCGTAATTTCGTAAGGACATCGTTAAGATATTCTCACTCTTCAGGGCTAGTTTGCCGATCTAGCCTTGACGAGTGAGACTGTCATGACGGTGTTCTCACAAAACTTTGAAGTTGGCATGAACCTGCTCAATTAATGTGACAAACTCTTTGTGATTATATATGTATCTGTCAGCGTGTGTGTGTGTGTGTGTGTGTGTGTGTGTGTGTGTGTGTGTGTTCAGGTTTCATTAAAAATGACAGACAAGTTATTATGGTCAAATTTTTATGTATTTTTTCATATGACTTTAAAGCTTTTTCCTTTTCAGAAAATAAATTATATAAAAATTATCCAAATGTTTTGTTTTTCCGAGCGCTTTCGGCATATTCAGTCACACGTAAAATAACTTAATTCCCGATAATATCTAAAAGTATAGCCGAAAGCGCTCGGAAAAAGCAAAACATTTAGACAACTTTTATATAATTTATGTTCTGAAAAGGAAAAAATTAAGATCACGTGAAAAATTAGATAACTGACCGTTATTATTAATGAAACTTGTATAAAAGAGAGTTTGCTACTCAAATACACAATATATATATATATATATATATATATATATATATATATATATATATATTGTGTGTGTGTATTTTGGCAGCATTTTTTCATTAATGCAGGTTTCATCGAATAATATAGACAAGTTTTGTCTATTAATTTTGTGTAGGATCCGTTCATACCGTCTGATATACTTGATGGTGATATCGTTGAAAGACAACAAAAAATCACAGTAATTGTTGAAAGCTTAGACCTGATAAAAAAATCAACAATTACTGTGATTTTTTGTTGTCTTTCAACGATATCACCATCAAGTATATCAGACGGTATGAACGGATCCTACACAAAATTAATAGACAAAACTTGTCTATATTATTCAATGAAACCTGCATTAATATATATATATATATATATATATATATATATATATGAAAAGCAAATCTTTTATGTGGTTTTCGTGGAAAATGATAAATAAGGAATATTTTTTGCGTCCTTACAGATTTTCTGTATTTAAGACTAAGTGTATGAAGGTTTTAATTATTTTAATTGTCCCAAGCACTTTCGGCTAATAATCATTTTCAAGTGAGAAGTTAATTATAATGGTATCACCGATTGTTAGTACCCCTCCACTTTGAAAAGATTGGGTTCTATAGCCTTGGTCGGCAACCAGCCTACCGCAGAAATCAATGGCAACCTACTGCGGGATAATCTTCTGCCCAGTTAGTCATGTCTCTTTCGACACATGATCGCCCAAGCTAAAGTACTGGTGGCAACAAAAATATGATTCTACAGGAGGATACTGAGAATACCACGAACTAGACGTGGAATCAAATAAAAAATGGAAACACCGAGATACTAGATTAGCAACTAGATCCCACCCTTTTACAGTGAAACCGATAAAATGCAACCGCAACTTCTACTCCAACAGTTTCTTTCCTCGCACTTCCCGACTGTGGAATTCCCTTCCACACGATTGCTTCCCCGACGGCTACAATCTTCAGGAGTTTAAATGTAAGGTCAATAGACACCTCCTAACACACTAACCTGCTCCCATTCTATCAAACACTCTTCCCATCTGCCCAACCCTCATCCTCGCTATCCTTACTCATCTGTCACCTTCTTCCTGACATTCCCTATGTCTAACCACTCCTTCTCTTTACCTTCCCCTATGTAGCCCCATGCGCAATAGTGGCAGTGGAATGCCTTGCTTGGGGTGAGATGGTTAAAAAAAAAAAAAAAAAAGAAAGAAAGGACACTTATACTCAGAATCAGAAACAGACAGCTGATATTTATTGGACACATAATGAGCAAGGAGTGCTTGGAAAATTTGACACTCACAGGACGGGAGGCAGAGTACCTACCTGTCGAGCTTATGGGAATGTATGGCAGAACGAAGAGTGCGAGGAATGATAAAAAGACAAGTAGTACGAGAATAGGAGGTTGTGGAGAGTCATGATAGACCACGTCCTTACGGCATATCACGTTGAATACACCGGTTCTCGCTCGATCAGCGAAGTTAAGCAACGTTGAGCCTGGTCAGTAGATGGGTGACCACTTGGGAATACCAGGCGCTGTAAGCGTTCAGTGACGGATGTGCGTAGTGGTGCAGTGAATATCGGCTTGGAAAGAGAAATCGGTGAGCCGAGTTCAAATTCCAGTCGAGTACCCTGAATTCACTTCAGCACTGGTACCCTTGGGAAAGTTATTAATCCGTCACTTCCCTCCAGTTATGGGATAAATAACATGATAGGGCCTGAAGGCAACCCATCCAGTGTTGGTATCACAATGAAAACACCCTTGGTAGCCCTGGAGAAGCATCAAGTATTCAGATATTTGACAAGATTATGAATTTCGCTGCAAACTGCGCCAGGGTTCCAAATGCACAGGGAACACTGGAGGGGTGTAGTGAGTTCTATCTCGGCCAAAGCACGTTGAATACACCGGTTCTCGTTCGATCACCGAAGTTAAGCAACGTTGAGCCTGGTCAGTACTTAGATGGGTGACCACTTGGGAATACCAGGCGCTGTAAGCGTTCAGTGACGGATGTGCGTAGTGGTGCAGTGAATATCGGCTTGGAAAGAGAAATCGGTGAGCCGAGTTCAAATTCCAGTCGAGTACCCTGAATTCACTTCAGCACTGGTACCCTTGGGAAAGTTATTAATCCGTCACTTCCCTCCAGTTATGGGATAAATAACATGATAGGGCCTGAAGGCAACCCATCCAGTGTTGGTATCACAATGAAAACACCCTTGGTAGCCCTGGAGAAGCATCAAGTATTCAGATATTTGACAAGATTATGAATTTCGCTGCAAACTGCGCCAGGGTTCCAAATGCACAGGGAACACTGGAGGGGTGTAGTGAGTTCTATCTCGGCCAAAGCACGTTGAATACACCGGTTCTCGTTCGATCACCGAAGTTAAGCAACGTTGAGCCTGGTCAGTACTTAGATGGGTGACCACTTGGGAATACCAGGCGCTGTAAGCGTTCAGTGACGGATGTGCGTAGTGGTGCAGTGAATATTGAAAGAGATAAACATTATGCATAATTCCTTCACACACTTAATTCTCTGAAAAGAAAGACTGTAAGGACAAATAAAATATGGTAAAATACGGGGATATGCAAATGTAAACAAAATCTGCGCACAAATCATGACATTTTGCTCATAAAAACTTATCGATAATTACGTTTTCCAGTACTGCTTCAAAGACTATTAAGTTACCAGCCATCGTTAAATTGCCACTCTACTTGCAAAACATTTATTATTATTATTTATTTAAAAATAAAATATGTATTAAATGTACATTATTTACATTGTTCTGCTGTCTTTAGCTTTCTTGCCATATTTTCAGCGTTTCGGCCGTTGTACTCTACGGCCTATTTAAAATGCTAGAAATTTCAAACCAAACATATTTCGAAATAATATTTAAAAATGATATATCTATTACTGAAGTACATTATTCTCATCTCAATTGTGATGCCACTCCCGGTAGCCATTTAGTTATTTCCCTTTAATTAAACTCTTTTTAATTGTTCACCACTGCTGTAGTCTGGTATTGAACTCACAACTCTTTGGGTCAAGTCACTGGAACTAACCAACGCCTATAATCACAAGGCCATGTTTCCTTGATAACATCCTTTCTCCGTCCACTTCACTCTCATCAGTATTCTCATCTTTCTCTTGCCCACTTCCTGACACCCCCTATAACCTGTCACTCTTTCTCATAATTTTCCTCCTATGTAACCCCTTGCAAAACAGTGGCAATAAAATGCCTTGCTTGGGACGATATGATTATAAAAAAAATTCTATACAATTATAATGTGGATATAAAGTGGGGGATCAATTCTACAATACAACAAATATATATACTGATCCCTCAATTTATGGCCATATTCTTCCTTCTCTTGCCCACTTCTTGACACCCCCTATATAACCTGTCACTTTTTCTCATAACTTTCCTCCTATGTAACCCCTTGCAAAACAGTGGCAATAAAATGCCTTGCTTGGGAAGATATTATTATTAAAAAAATCTATACAATTATAATGTGGATATAAAGTGGGAGATCAATTCTACAATACAACAAATATATATATTGATCCCTCACTTCATGGCCATATTCTTCCTTCTCTTGCCCACTTCCTGACACCCCCTATAACCTGTCACTCTTTCTCATAACTTTCCTCCTATATAACCTCCTGCAAAATAGTGGCAGTAAAATGCTTTACTTGGGGCGATATGATTATAAAACTTAAAGAGTTTAATTAAAGGGAGATAACTACATGGCTACTGGAAGAGTCATCGCACATGAAATGAGAACAACATATCCTATTCATCGAAATTAAGGATTCAGTTCAAAATTTTTAGCACCTGAAGAATGCCGGAGCGTACAACGGCCGAAACGTCGTAAACAAATTATTTCCAAATAAGGATGAGGACAACTGTCCGAACAATGCAAATAATCTAAATACTACCTAATCTCAGAAGTATAAACAAATAGTTAATGTATTTTTAAAAAAATTATAAAATCAAAAATATTAAAAATGATTTTAATTTATTAAATGAATTCTAGCATTAAATAAATCTTAGAACCACTTTTATATTACCATTAATATTAATGGTACTTGCTATATACCGAATTTTGCAATTCCCTGTATGTATTTCTTGTTCGTCATAATCAACAAACTATGTATAAAAGAAGGATTGCTACCAATATATATATATATATATATATATATATATATATATATATATATATATATATATATATGAGGGGATACTGAAAAGTTTTCAGTAATACACATTTTACAAAATCAGTATTGTTTGGTATATGGTTATTTAAATTATTGATTTTGGGAAGTTATCGAACAAAGAACTTTTCAGCACCCCCTTGTATATTGTCTGTTTGCATATGTCTTCAGTTGACTAATCTTGTTAATTTTCTTTTCTGTAGGCCCCCCCTCTCTATGGGCAAGCGAATCAGACAGTCAACACAGCGACAACTATCCATCTGAATAACTGGGACCATCACACTCATTCTTTGTTTTCCTCCTCATCATCGCCATCTTTTTATTCCTCTTCGCCGTCACCGTCGTTGTCGCCAACAGGAACGGTGGGAGCGGCTCCCATGGCGATGACACATTTTTCCTTATAAGGAACTGTCATCAAAATCGTTTACTTTTTTTTTTAATATTTATTAAATGAACACATATAATGGAAAGGATGTTGATATGAGCTTTCAAGTAATTATATGAACATATAAAACTGACATTGGATCAAATATTTTAAAATGCATAATAAAAAAAAGGATAAAAGAAAAAAGAAACTCGGCTACAATTTTGGCGCCAGAAAAATAAAGCTGGTTGCCGAAAGAAATATGGCAGCCGAAAAACAATAATGCTCAAAACAATATTGAAAATGGATGACATAAATGATGACTGCGAAACAAGTTTCGTCGCCGAAAAAGTTATGAAGATTCAAACAAATACAAAAAAGAAACAATTAAAAAGTCAACATTTCGAGCTAAGAAAAATATGGATTCTGATAAATCAAAATGACCGACGAACACAATATGGCGGCAAGAAAAAAAAAACATGGCCGCTAAAATACAAATATGGACACAGAAAACAACGCAGTGTTTGCACACACAAAAACAGCAAATATCTATCAATAATTATAAAAAAAAGAATGTTACAGTCAAAAACAATATGGCGGCTTATAAGCTGAATATAACTGTTCAAAAACATGTCTACACTAAAGAAATCACAATTGAGAAGAATAAAAACAAAATGGCGACTGTAAAATATCCATAAGTTGAAGAACAAGAAGGAAGACATTTTTTAAAAAAGACGAATATGAATGAATGTTTTTATACGCATGCGCACACGTAAAACAAGAGACAAAAGAAGCAGAAATCGAATCTTTCCTTGTTTTTCTTTCAAATCTTCCATCATAATAATATTGACGTCGTGCGACAAAACTTGAAATAAGGACATATGACAAAATAATATTAGAGATAAAACCTTTTGAAATCAAAAAAAGTTATCATTTGTTAAATTTCTGAGTAGTTTTCTTTCATCTTTTTGTTGATTCTATTTTGCTGCAACGCTAAGATCGTTTTGACATTCTACGACCAAAGGGTAAGTAGTATGCATCGGAAATTCTGCATTTGACAAGATTTGAAAACGCGACGTAATGGACGAGCGATACGAGTTCCAATTTCGTCGGATGTTACTTTATTTTTCAGCTCATACTGCTTACTTCCTGGTAGTAGAATGTCAAAACGACCTTTTGTTGCAATATATCAAAATAAGATGAATAAAAAAAACTATTTAGAAAATTAATAAGGAAAATATTTCAACTAAAAATTTCGGACAATAATTACATGCTAGTGTTTATATAAAAGGTGTGAACGTTAGATTATCACCTTAAAATAATACGTGTTATAATAATATATAACCTGGATATAAGAGACCCTGATATAAAAGAAACCCGGATATAAGATTTCCTCTAGTCCCAAATTAGAGCCTGTGGTAATGTATATAAAATAGACCAAAACCGGATATAAAAAGAAACCCGGATATAAGAGAACGTTTATCCGGTCCCGACAACACTCTTATATCAGGATTACACTATATATATATATATATATATATATATGGATGGGTTATGTCTTGAAGGCTGTCACAATGCGTTGAATGAAATAAAGGAAGGTTAAGGAAGTGTTTGTATTACCTAGTTATTACATTAATATTTCGAGAATAAAATCTCATCTTCGGAATGGCAGAGAAGCTTCCTTTATTTCATTCAACGCATTGTGACAGCCTTCAAGACATAACTCATACAACTATTTTACACAATGCTTCAGGCAAATTACAAAACTTTACTATATATATATATATATATATATATATATATATATATATATATATATTATCCTACATTTTAAGCACGACTCGGAGTTTCATGCATTCTGCAGTCATCAGGTGCATCTTATGAAATGACCGTTTTTCGATTTGAATTTTTATTTAAAGTATTAGCGTTGCTTAAGTTAAGGTCATTAGGAATTATAAATCGGGTGGATCATATTTTTATTTATTGAACGTTTATATTGAGAGCCAAAAATTGAAAAGGAAACTAAAATCTTGGGAGAAAAAATATTATAATTTGGGGATCCGATTATCGTACGTTAAAAAAGGGACGTCACTAGGTTTAATATATATATATTGATTATTGTTCTATATATATATATATATATATATATATATATATATATATATATATATATATATATATATATATATATATATATATTAATTCAGATACTTCAATCCAAGGGAAAAAAGCAGGAAGGTAAATTCCAAAAAACCCGATCCTAATTAATATTAAAAATTTATTTTAATATTAAAAAATGATACAGGAAGAGAGCTCCATGTAATAAAATATTACAGAGCAAATATATATTAAAAAAGGATTAATTCAAAGATGTTGAATGGCCATTTCGATATGAAGATCCCCACGGGGGACGACACATCACCTCAGCAACAGAAAAAACCTTTCAGAAACTGGAGAAAAATTAGTCTACTTTTCCTTTTTAAATAGATTGCAAAGAAATTAAAAAATAAATAATAAAATAAAATAAAATAAAATAAAAATAAAAATAAAGGGAAAGAAAAAGAAAAAGAAAACGAAATAGAAAAAGAAAAAGATAGAATAAAATCAAATAAATAAAAAAAATTAAAAAAATTAAAAAAAAAATAAAAAATTGACATCGTCTGGGTTCGCAAAAAAAAGGGAGAATGTAACTAAAAATTAAAAATTAAAAATTAAAAATTAAAAATTAAAAATTAAAAATTAACAGACAGACGGCTGTCTGTTAATTTTTAGTTACATTCTCCCTTTTTTTTTGCGAACCCAGACGATGTCAATTTTTTATTTTTTTTTTTTTATTTATTTATTTGATTTTATTCTATCTTTTTCTTTTTCTTTTTCTATTTCGTTTTCTTTTTCTTTTTCTTTCCCTTTATTTTTATTTTTATTTTATTTTATTTTATTTTATTATTTATTTTTTAATTTCTTTGCAATCTATTTAAAAAGGAAAAGTAGACTAATTTTTCTCCAGTTTCTGAAAGGTTTTTTCTGTTGCTGAGGTGATGTGTCGTCCCCCATGGGGATCTTCATATCGAAATGGCCATTCAACATCTTTGAATTAATCCTTTTTTAATATATATATATATATATATATATATATATATATATATATATATGACAAGGTGAAGAAAGGATTCAAGGTTTTACGATTTTGAGTCCCTTGGCATTTATTTTTATATAAACAGTGCTCGATACAATTAATATTGTAGAGCTTAATATAATCATATAATTATAAATTAAATGTACATTGCGACACGGAAATTTCTATGTTTCGAGATAGAATCTCGTCTTCAGCCCCAATGTTGGATGCTGGTTGTGAAAATGATTTACATTTAAATACAAAAAGCCATCGTTTTGTTATTCATGTATGTGGGGGAAACATTTATTGACGAGATATTAAAATAAAATAAGTAAATTGGTATATAAAATTTTTATATTAAAATTTTTCCTGATAAATAAATAGATATTAGAAATGTGGGATAATGATAGCCGGAAGTAAATTAGAATAAAAAATAGAAATGTTATTTATAAATTAATGGTTTTGAAAAGGTTGAAAATAAATACTTACTGATAAGAAGAGTAAATTTACTCAAAAGTTTAAGTTTGAACATAGTATAAAAGGTTGTTTTTTTTCTTCATCCCTTGCCTATTTTCTATAAGAAGAGGTCAAAATATGGAGAAAGCAGAAAGGCCATTTTTGTTACTCGAAAGTAAATACGATATGGGGAGAAGCAATAACAATAAAAAGAAAAAAGAAAAAGAAAAAGAAAATTCGGTTAAAAGTAGGTTGACACTCTGACCGTTAGGGAGAAAAAAGAAAAAAGAAAAAAGAAAAAAGTAAAAAGAAAAAAGAAAAAAGAAAAAAGAAAAAAGAAAAAAGTAAAAAGAAAAAAGAAAAAAGAAAAAAGAAAAAAGTAAAAAGAAAAAAATAATAAGTCTATAGAAACTACTGACCAAATTTTAAAGGGAATCTTTATTCTGATTGGTTAAAAGGAACACACACATAAAATTTATATCTTACCACATACATAAATAGCAAACCGATGATTTTTTGTATTTATATGCAAATTATTTTCGCAACCAACATCCAACATTGCCTGATGACAAGATTCTATCTCGAAACATAGAAATTTCCGTGTCGCAATGTACATTTAAGGCATAATTATATGATGATACATACACACACACACACACACACACACACATATATATCTATATATATATATATATAAACAGAATTACGATGTTTAAATCCGTTGAATAACCATTTCTACGAGGAATTCCTCGTTTCTTCAGCAACAGCGAAACGGAAATTGCTGAAGAAACGAGGAATTCCTCGTAGAAATGGCTATTCAACGAATATAAACATCGAAATTTTGTTTTATTTTTATATCTGGCTCTGTAATTAGAATATAATATTTGCATTGAACACTCCACCCTGATCAATTTTAATATTGATGAAATTATTATTAATCAGTATCGGGTTTTTGGGATTTACCTAACTGATTATCCTGTTGGATTAAATATATATATATATATATATATATATATATATATATATATATATATATATATATATATATATATATGTACAGTATAACCCGGATATAAGAGATATTTCTCTGGTCCCAAATGTATGTAAAATAGACAAAAAACGGATATAAGAGAACCCCGGATATAAGATAACATTTATCCGGTCCCGACAACTGTCTTTTATCAGGGTTACACTATATATATATATATATATATATATATATATATATATATATAAGTAGAAATGTCTCCTAAAAAGAAATTTGAAAGAAATTAGATAATGCATTTCCCGATTCAAGGCTTCATCAGATCTAAAAACGAAATAATGTGTATTTGTGTCGATGTTTAAGTAATGAATCTTAGTACTTTACCCTAAGCACGTATTTTTTTCTAACCTAAAAAGGTTACTGAATGAGAAATAACCAAAACGGAAACTGGAAATTATAATAGAGATACAATACTTGCCAACTGCGTCAAGTAGATAACCACTGCTAGTGGTGAACTGCTAGACAGTAATATTTACCGGTGGTCCCACTACGCAACAGATGCGACACAAGGTCAGTTTAAGGTGGGTTTATCAAAAAATCCCCCCCCCCGGCACTTCCCCCTTTGGGGACGTCTCAGGCGCCGGGCAATAAACGTGGCTCCCTCCCGTGGGAGAGGTAAAGCTTGGGGGAATGGCTCCCTGGAGCTTGGTTTAAAATATAAATCCCAGCGAAATTTAAATGGATTTTTATATCGCTAAACAGATATATACCCACCTCTTAATAGTGTCTAACATATTTATGAAGATTGGGGCATACCCATTAATGTTTATAGGTACGTATATAACACGTTTCTTGTGAATAAAGAAGAGAAAGAGTGACTTGAAAAAAATTCGTTAATATTTCTTCTTAAAAATCTTTGTTCAAATCAAAATTTGAATGTATTTTCCTAATGTTTTTTTGTATCGAATTAAAGGTAAAATTCTCTTCTAATAATCAGAATGGCTTGAAATTAAGAAATGCTTTTATCCTTTCCGAATTGATTCAAAGGCAGCTCCTTGTGTTATCTTTCAGAAGGAGTTGAATGTTACAGTCAGACGAATCCATGCGTTTTCTAAGAATTGTCAGGATAAATATTAACGACTTTTTTTTTAAGTCACTCTTTTTGTTTTTTCTTTAGTATTTATCTGTTAAAAATGGGTTACTGGACATTAGGTTTATAAGTCCCAAAAATTCAGTTGTTCTTGTCTTTAAGGACACATGGCCCAGTGCGATATAGACGTTGGTTAGTTCCCGACTTGACTCTTAGAGTTGTGAGTTCAAAACCTGGCTACAGCAGTGCTGAACAAGGAACTTGCAGGGTTAAAGGGAGATAACTCAGTACTTCAAATCGAGGCTTCCCACAAGAAATGGAGTTCATATACCCCAGTGATTGTAATAAATGGTTCGGGTCGAAATTCCTAGCACCTGAAGACGTAGGAATGGCAACAAAGATGAGGACAATAGTCTTAATAATTATATAAATACTGTTTTTTCTTCTTTATTCACAAAAGGCTCCAGTTTAGGGGATAGAAAGTACTGAGATTGATTTTTTAAACATACACATATTTCCCGTATCCGTTTCTTTACACCTGATGAAGTCATAAATGTCGGAATGCAAACTCGACTTTCTATCAAATCACTTTTCATAGAACGTTTCCTCTCATCAAATTTGAAACCTTGTCATGATTTCTATACCTTTTTTCAACACACACACACACACACACACACACACACACACACACACACACACGCACATATATATATATATATAAAATGTATATATATATATTAAATATATACATTATCCTACATTTTAAGCACGACTCGGAGTTTCATGCATTCTGCAATCATCAAGTAGTATGCATCGGAAATTCTGCATTTGACAAGATTTGAAAACGCGACGTAATGGACGAGCGATACGAGTTCCAATTTCGTCGGATGTTACTTTATTTTTCAGCTCATACTGCTTACTTCCTTGTAGTAGAATGTCAAAACGACCTTTTGTTGCAATATATCAAAATAAGATGAATAAAAAAAACTATTTAGAAAATTAATAAGGAAAATATTTCAACTAAAAATTTCGGACAATAATTACATGCTAGTGTTTATATAAAAGGTGTGAACGTTAGATTATCGCCTTAAAATAATACGTGTTATAATAATATATAACCTGGATATAAGAGACCCTGATATAAAAGAAACCCGGATATAAGATTTCCTCTAGTCCCAAATTAGAGCCTGTGGTAATGTATATAAAATAGACCAAAACCGGATATAAAAAGAAACCCGGATATAAGAGAACGTTTATCCGGTCCCGACAACACTCTTATATCAGGGTTACACTATATATATATATATATATATATGGATGGGTTATGTCTTGAAGGCTGTCACAATGCGTTGAATGAAATAAAGGAAAGTTAAGGAAGTGTTTATATTACCTAGTTATTACATTAATATTTCGAGAATAAAATCTCATCTTCGGAATGGCAGAGAAGCTTCCTTTATTTCATTCAACGCATTGTGACAGCCTTCAAGACATAACTCATACAACTATTTTACACAATGCTTCAGGCAAATTACAAAACTTTACTATATATATATATATATATATATATTATCCTACATTTTAAGCACGACTCGGACTTTCATGCATTCTGCAGTCATCAGGTGCATCTTATGAAATGACCGTTTTTCGATTTGAATTTTTATTTAAAGTATTAGCGTTGCTTAAGTTAAGGTCATTAGGAATTATAAATCGGGTGGATCATATTTTTATTTATTGAACGTTTATATTGAGAGCCAAAAATTGAAAAGGAAACTAAAATCTTGGGAGAAAAAATATTATAATTTGGGGATCCGATTATCGTACGTTAAAAAAGGGACGTCACTAGGTTTATTTATATTAGGGACAAAGCGTTCGAATAAATATTTCTTTCTAAGAATACAAAATTAAAAATTAAATAAATTAATAAGAATTGAGAAAATAAAAGATAGAAATTAGAACAAATGAATAATAATCAATATATATATATATATATATATATATATATATATATAAGACAAGATGTTTGTATGTCTGTCTGTCTGTCTGTCTGTCTGTCCTTTATACAAATCTACAATTTTTATTCGATTCTTACCAAATTCCACACAAATATTATTTAGGCTTCCAGTCAGATCATGGGCTACATATTTTTCCGATTTCTCCCCGATATTGGAAATCGATACCCCGATATCCGATCAGATCTTATCAAGATCGGGATTTCATCCCTTTTATCGTGGTTCTTGCTGCAGAATTTGCTCTAACTTGGTAAAATTATAGTTTTTAGCCTCAAATATTAGCAGATCTTCTCAGACGACTCATTTTCCCCTATATCGGAAATCGATAGCCCCGATATTCTATCAAATATGATCAAAAACCGATATTCAGCCATCAATATGGCTCATTTTCTCCAATTTACGATAAATTTTCATGGACTTACTCAGGTTAGTTTATCCTTGAATGACTTATATAACTCCGATATTGGCAATCGATACCCCGATATCCTATCGGGTTTGATCAAGATCAGGTTTTCAGCCCTTTTATTTTGGTTTTTGCTTCGGGCTTTGCTCTAAGTAAGTATAATTGTAGTTCTTAGTCTCAGCCATGATACCATTTACTCAGAGGAATTATTTAGCCTTCATATTTCAGTTTGGGACAGAAAACTTATTTGACATAGATACCGGAAATCAAAATATGACTTAAATCCATTCATTTTAGAAAGTTCTACGGCTTCGAGATCAACCTTTCAACAATCTACGTTTTTCGTGCCAACGTCCAAAGAGTCTGAGCTCCAGGACGATGGATTAGTTTTAAAGCTTTCATTACACCCGAGCAACGCCGGGCTATACTGTTAGTATATATATATAAACTTCCAGGCGCTTTCAGAACGATCTGGTTGCCTGATGATCGCGGGAGTGTGAAACTTAAGAAACACTCTGAATTTTATTGTTTCGGTGGTGTAAGCTGTGAAGGACTTTCCCTCTGTCTCAATAAACCAGACACAGAGCACTGTTTGTTAATGTTAGGCAGTAATATAGATATTTACCGGTGCTCCCACCACTCAACAGATGCGACTGAAGGTCAGTTTAAGGTGAGTTTATTGGCGATTCCGTAGAAAAATTTCCCAAACCCCTTGGTACTCCTCTTTTGGGGTCACCTTAGGCGTCGGGCAATAAACTCAGCCTCCTCCCGAGGGAGGGGTAAAGCTTGTGAGAATGGTAGTGGGAGTCTGCATTTTTTTTTTTTCGTTTGTTTCTGTTCACATGTTGTTGTAAAGTTTTTCTTGGGTTTTGTTAGTAATTTTTTCTCGTTTGTTTGTTTTTTTTTTTGTTGTTACCGAGCAGTTTTTCTGTTGGTTGTACCAACTCTTTAGATTAGGGAGAAAATCCTGGAGAAAAAGGAACAATCGTAGGCACGATCTTTATTTCATAGGAATTCACAATCTAGACAGGTTGTTATTAATTTCATTGTTAAATAAAAAAAAGATGAGATAGCAACTCAAATACATGTAACCTTTAAAATTAATATTTATAATAAGATAAATCAAACTGAGGTCTTCAATGTCAAATTTGACAGAACCTAAATATAATATATTATAATAATAATAATATTAATACATTATCAAAAGCTGCTACTCAGACTTGCTATATACAGGGTGCGATAGACAAATTTTCGTTTAAATGAGGCAAAAATAAAAATAACACTGGCATCTCATTTTAATAGATATAATTACCATAGTTGCACGAAAATATCTTGAAATACTAAAGAGTAAATTTATTCAATAAAATTGCCATTGGTTCCAACCGCGGCCTCTTGATGGCATCGGTTTTTCTGCAACTCTTCTAGACGGTCTCCTCGTTTAAGTTGACGAATGCTGCCATGTTCCTTGCCTTCGGTTTGTCTTTGGTGTTACAAGAAAAGCTTGGTGATAGGCTCCGTAGTGGCAGGTTAACCGCCACTCTGAATAAGGAAACTTATTACAGATGACAAAAAATGGTTATTGTAAAGCTCTGATAAAGCTTTTAAGTGAGCCATGTTAATGACTTTGGTTTAGTCTTTTAGTTCTAGTCTGTGTAAAATTGCTTCCCAGAATGCTGACAGACTTCATGAAGGAGCAGGGGCCGGTTGCTACGCAAGAGCATCCGAAGTTCTGGCCTGGCACCCTCGGACTTTCATTTTGGGTGGATATAAATGGCCTGGAAGCAGGGTGAAGAAATGGAGAGTGGCTCAGGGATAGAGCCGGGTTCGTTGCATTCACTTATGTGCAAATACCCTTGGGGAAGGCATCAATTCCCCTCCAGCTATGGGTCGTATAGACATGGGTTGAATCCGGTCAAGGAGAAGGACATCTCTGAATTAAAAACCTGGGTGGTCGGCAAGTAAACCAGCTCTCCTATCAAACCCTTGTCTAGTGAGGAGCGTAAGTGGAACCCCAGTAGCACAAAAGACAAGACTCAACAAGCAGATTAGGCCTGAGAGCCAGACCTCTTTCTCCTGGAACATACTTTTCAGGGAAATCAGAAAACGAGGTCTCAGAGAGACACATGAATGACAGTATGAAAGCACAAAGAGACAAACTGATCGATAAAGAGCTGTTCTTCATTTTCTGCTTGCTTCAAAATGGGCACTTGACAAGACACACTTAAGCCTTCTCGTCTACTGCAAATGGGAAAAGACACGTACTGAACAATAGTCAGCACTCTACTAGCCTGAAAGACAGACAATAAAACAAGCAATAACTTAATACTTGTTTCTTTTCTTTAAAGTAGTCATCCCTTGTTAACTAAAGTATTAGTTCCAGGACATCCCCACCCTATTATATATATATATATATATATTTAAAATCCCAAAATGTTATATCTCAAAGGTAAAATTCCAAAAGACAGATCCTATTAATATTAATTTTATCAATATTTAAAATGATCCAGCTGGAGGGCTTGATGTAAATATTATTATCTATTTTACGGAGCCAAATATATATATATATATATATATATATATATATATATATATATATATCCTGAAAATTACATTTCGTTGAATAGCTATTTCAGAGAGGAAACTCTTGCTGAACTCCTCAGAGCCAACAGCCATGAACCCTAACTATCTAGGCTCATCAACCCATAATTGGACAAGTATATATACTGCCACTATGCTGAGCGGACCTTTGTTACAGTTTCTGCAAGAGAGCACGTTATCTAGTGTAAACAACAGTCAGGACACTCAAACCCTCAGTCACGATGACTTGCGACTTCAAGCTTGCACAACCATCAACGGTTTCTAAAGGATCTCGTTTACCCAATTTCATTCACAAGGCTTGGGTCAACTTGATTTTCAGGCACTATCCAAAGGTACCGCAAGTTGGGTTCGCCTTATCTGATGACACAAAAATACACCTTCCTGACAAATTGACCGCGTTGAGATTCGAAATCGGCCACGCTCCTATAGAAAAGCTAGATAACAGGAATTATAAGTTTCTATTTCATGACTTTGAATATATTCATTACACGACATTTTTCTCGCGTATTTTTTTATTTTTTATTTTTTTAATCATTTCACCCCGAGCAAGGCAGAAATGCCACTGATGTGCGGGGGGCTACATAACTGTAAAAAGATTAATTAGAAAAGAGTGAGGAGTACAAACTAGTTAGAAAGGAGCAATAGAAAGCTGAGAATGCAGGTGCGATGACAGATACATAGGTGGAGAGAAAGGGAAGCTTATACGGGGGTGGGGAGAGAGCTAGAGTCCAGTGGTTAGTAGATGAGTATTGACTTTGCATTTAAATTTCTGGAGGTTGTAGCCATCAGGAAAGAAAGAATATGGGAGCGAGTTCCACAGGCGGGAAGTGCGAGAGAAGAAGCTGTAGGAGTAGAATTGTCGTCTGCATCTGGCTAACCTGACTGTGAATGGGTGGGACCCAGTTGCCAGTCTGGTTGTACGAGTAAACACCTGTTGAGGAGGCACCAGTGACTTAAGTTCGTCCGAGCAGAAGTCATGAAAGTATTTATAGAACAGACAAAGGGAGGCTACATTTCGACGGTGGGGAAGTGGCTGCAATCGGTCCGCCAGATCAGTACCTATCACATTACAGACTCTCATTTGGAGCCTATCAAGAAGACTGAGGTGAACGGCAGGGGCGCCTGACCATAAATGGCAGCAGTATTGCCATTATTACTTACTTTTTATTTGTTTTTTTTTTATGTCTTGTTCTTTGTTTCTTTTTATCGCAACTATCAATATTCTTTGACAGTCTAGGATAGGCCTCATAGATAGGAATGAAAAATTAAGCTTCCGACGAGATTTTAATATGCATTCCACATCAAATCTTGTTGGAAACTTCTATGTTTTAGATTTTTGCCGCTTAACGGCCGTAGAATTGAAAAAACGACCTATGAGTTATGATGAAAAGTAGAATAAAAAAAAGGTGTCAAAAATAAATAATTTTTGAAAACTGGTTTTCACATTTTAATATTAATAAAAATCACTTTCTTTTTATTCTCAAATTGACAAATCTCATAAGCCGACCTCAGCCCCCACACCCCGGTCCCGAAAGAACAAAAACAACCATGAACATAGAAAATGTCTAATATTCCCATTTTTATTTTATTGGTTTATTTTTCCATATATGCTACGGCGGATGTGCGACCCGAGCCTCCTCAAGCTTAAATCATCTGAGAATTAAAATGGCACTACGAGTTCTCAGAAGGGCACCGGGCGTGACAAACAGCTGGGAATGGGTCCGACATAAAAACACTGGACAAAACAAAAGGTTTCAGTAAATACGTATTCACAGTTCGAAACATTCACAGAGAAAACTAAATATAGACGCAGATAAATCTATGAATAATAATATATGAATAACTTTCTAAATCTAATAAATTGTTTCGATCAAAAATAATGTTCAAACAAATCATTTCAAATTGTCGGTTGTTTATAACCATTTCGTTAATCTTTGTTAATTTCCGTAATATACATATAGATATATATGCAACCAGTGTATATGTCCTCGTTTGTGGCTACATTAGTCGGTTGGAGAGCCGTGGTTTGCATATACTGTATGTTTCTGATTTTTTTCTGAACTAAGCAAAACTTTTAGATGAGTTCTCAATAAAATTGATCTTGTACCAAACGTAAGTTTCATAAATAAATACATAAATTCATGTTTAAAAAGAATCAAGATAAAATGGGCCGTTTTGATGCTCTCGTTCATACTGAAAGCATAAATGGTATGATCGAATCCAATTATTCGTCTCTTAAGAGTGTGTGCCCCGAATTGCAAGTTATTGATATCAAACACGATAGGAGGTATTCCGATGAGTCCAAAGGCGTTTAGAATTTCTGTGTTTAATACAAACGGGACTCGTGTCTGATATCACGCTTGATATACAATGAGCACTTATAAAATGATTTGGGAAAAAAATGGAAACTCCTTTTGAATATTTATAATCGAAAATGTCTTCCTTTGTTCTACTTTTTCACTACTACCAACAAAAAAATATGTGCCATAACGTCCGTCATCAAAATCTTCATTATATCTCGAACCAATGTTTGTATGGCTAACCCTGATTGGCTGGCCAATGTGACGTTATAAGCCTTGATTGGCTAGCCAATGTAATGTTTTCGGTCTTGATTGGCTGGTCAGTGTAATGTTCTTACATACCTTTAATCACGCACTCTCTCTTCCTTATTCTCTCTTTCTAGAATATGATAAAGTCTTATACATTAATCAATTTATATATATATATATATATATATATATATATATATATATAAATTGATTAATGTGTAAAACTTTATCTTACACTATATATATATATATATATATATATATATATATATATATATATATACGTATGAGTGTGTGCGCACGCATGTGTGTATGTGTGTGTGTCTCACCCAAAAGACGGAGTAATTTAAGAAGCCAGATGGATTTATCTAAGAAAAAATAGAAAATGCTACTTGCTGATAAAGTTTTCAAGATGTGTAAAATATTCAGCGAAACATAGGAACGCACGGTAACCTTCTAGTAATATATATATATATATATATATATATTCTAAACATATACTGTTAAATATAAGAGACAATGAATGTCTATTATGTTTAATCATGAGCCGTTCTAATCATCGTATTCTGGCTTTAATTTCAGGTGAAAATAAAGACAAAAATTCTCCAACATTTGGATAATTTTTTATTAATTTGGTCCTTAGAAAGCTTGGAACCAAATTAATAAAAATTATCCAAATGTTAAAGAATTTTTGTCTTTATTTTCAACTGAAATTAAAGCCAAAATACGATGTTTAGAACGGCTCATGGTTAAACATAATAGACATTCATTGTCTCTTATATTTAACAGTATATGTTTAGAAAATTATTTGCTGCCTCGATACACGAAATATATATATATATATATACATATATATATATATATATATGTGTGTGTGTGTGTGTGTGTGTGTGTGTGTCTGTGTATGTGTGTATATATATATATATATATATATATATACAAGTATAGGATAATTCACGTAACTATATATATATATATTAGTCATTCACATACACGCCTGTTTCGCTGTATCACAGCTCATCAGTGTGGCTAACGCACACACACACACACACACACACACATGTATATATTCACGTAACTATATATATTCACGTAACTATATATATATAGTTACGTGAATTAATAAATACACATATGAGGGTAATGACATGTATAATATTTTTATTTAGGTGTTAATAAAATAGTGTTTAATGTAATATAAACACACGCACATACACACGCACACACACGCACACACACACACACACACACACACACACACACATATATATATATATATATATATATATATATATATATATATATATATTAATAAATATACATATTGTCCTACGTCGATACTTAAATTCTTAGGACTCCAACTGATACAGATTCTTCTATCCGTTTGACTCTTTCTTCCTCACTTCCTTACTTCCCCCTTTCTTTCTTTCTTTCTTTCTTTCTTTCTTTCTTTGCCCCTGAAATATTATTATCAGTAATTACGAATTACGCCCCTTTGATTTTATCTTCTTGCATTTGAATATTTTGCTATTTCAAAAATTTAATTTTATAATTCTATTTTTTAAATTTTAATTGTAATTGTTTATACACATGTCATCTTAAATATATTTAAATTTTTTTATCTTGTTATTGAAAGGCAGTAACCTAACTTTATAAGAGTTTACGCCCATGAACATCGAGTGAACTTAAATTCAAATGTATTAAACTGTCAGTTTGTAATATGCACCTGATGATTGCATAACGCATGAAATTCCAAGTCGTGCCATCGACGTAGGATAATATATTTATTAAGATACTTTTTTACATTGTTTACATTGTTTACATTGTTCAGCTGTTGTCTTCCTTTTCGTTGCCATAGTCACGACGTTTCTGCCATTGTACGCTCTGGACTTCTTCATGTGTTTAGAATTTCTAACCGAACCCTTTATTTCGTCTACCAGGGTACATTGTACTCTGGTTCTTCGATGATACATGGCCCAGTGGATAAAAGTGTTTACTGAATCCAGTGACTTGACCCAAAGAGGTGAGGGTTCAATACCTAGCTACAGCAGAGGTGAACAAAAACTTAGAAAGTTGAGTTAAAAGAAGATAACTGATAATATGATATCCGGAAGAGGCATGGCAAGTGGAACTAGAATAATCTACCTTGGTAAACGTAATAAACGGTCCAGTTCGAAATTCCAGTCACCTGAAGAAGGCCAGATCGTACAACCGCCGAAATGTCGGGATTATGGCAACGAAGACTAGGAAAACATTCCGAACAATGTAAATAGTGTAAACAATTACAATACAATACTCCTCTCAGAAAATATAGACAAATCTCTGTGTGTGTGTGTGTGTGTGTGTGTGTGTGTGTGTGTGTGTGTGTGTGTGTGTGTTCTATTTCCCTCACAAGTTTTTGCCTCTTCAATTTTGTCATAAGATTTTATTAAACGGATTCTGGGTTGTCGAACAGCTGGATAAATTTGTTAATTAATCTGTAAAGTTCATACAATGTTACTCAAAGACATTCGAACATCAATGGTTATTGTCAAGAAAGTTATTGCAAAAGTTCTGCTTAATTTTAACCTCAAAATTTTTTTGAATTTTTCTATGTCTTAACTAAATCAGAAATCTTAAGAGACTAGGAAAAGTTTATTAAAAACAAAGAGCACTAACCTAAGAGAACTAAGACTCTTATCGGGATTTATTCTTGAAGGGTTCAATATTAACATAAGAAATGAGAATGCAGACACGGAAAGAAAGCTACAGGAACTCCTAGATATAGTTTTAAAGGAAAGTGTAAAGGAAGGACTATCAACTGTAAGAAAACCGAATGTATGGTCATTAGCTCAAGAAGCGTAGCTACACATTGAAGATGCCAGAATCAAGCAAGCGTAGAAATTTAAATATCTAAGAAGTGTTATAAATGGAACACGTGACACCAAAATCTGATGGCCCTTTAAATAGCGAAATATTATTTACAAAGTATTAAGAAACAGGAAAATTGCTTTCGAAACAAAGCTTACTCAACTGATATTAATTCTCCTATATGACAATGAACGCTGGAAATTTTCTTCGCGTATCTAAAAGGAGACTTAAGGCAACAAAAATATGGTTATACAGGAGGATGTTGAGAATGCCACACACTGAACATATGACCAACTAATAAGTGTTTTTTTTTTTATAATCATATCGCCCCAATCAAGGCATTTTACGGCCACTGTTGTGCAGGGGTTTATATAAGAGGAAAGTTTTGGAAAAGAATGACAGGTTATAGGGGGTGTCAGGAAATGGGTAAGAGAAGGATGACTGTAGCCATAAAGTGAGGGATAAATTTATATATTGATTGTAATATAAAATTGATCAGCCACTTTATATTTACATAATAATTTTTTTGTCTGTTGATAAGCCGTAGAAAACGAATCAATCAGTCAATGAAATACTGATTACCTACATATGCATGTCTTTTAGATTTATTTACATTCTCTGGGATATAAATGTATAGAAATTTATTTTATATAATCATATCGTCCCAAGCATGGCATTTTACTGCCACTGTTTTGCAGGGGGGTTACATAGGAGGAAAGTTATGAAAAAGAGTGACAGGTTATAAGGGGTGTCAGGAAGTGGGTAAGAGAAGGATGAAAATATTGATGAGAGTGGAGTGGACGGAGAAAGGAGCATGAGAGAGAGGCTGCAGGTTAGTGAGATAGGAGATGACTACTGACTTTACATTTAAATTCTTGGAGATTGTAGCTGTCGAGGAAAAGAAAAATGGGAACAAACTGTACTTATACTTATAGCGAGAGTTGAAATTTCTGTGACACGTAATGAGAAAAAATATTGGAGAATCTGACACTCACAGGACTTACTGAACGCAAGGGGTGCAGCGAGAAAGATAAAGCCACTTATCTAACGGGTTTGTGTAAATAGATTGCAGATTGGCGAGTATAGTCGGCGAAAATATTGCTTTGGGCTACAGATGATGGGAAGTTGTGAAGATCCATGATCGCACGCGGCACATAAAATAAGACATCGTAATATTAGAGTTCTAGGTATGGCCGAAAATACTCTAACCAAAACATCATAGACTTTGAAAAATGTCTTCATCAATTTGTTCAAGTTGTACGGCAACCCATACGTCGACAAAGATTCTCCAACATTTGGATAATTTTTTATTAAGTTGGTTCTAAGCTTTCGGCTCACATGAGCCATCTTCAGTGAGGTGACAAGGACTTTAACATAAAACCATCCACCATGATGGCTCATGTGACCGAAAGCTTAGAACCAACTTAATAAAAATTATCCAAATGTTAGAGAATTTTTGTCTTAATTTTCACCTAAAATTCAAGCCAAAATACGATGTTTAGAACGGCTCATGATTAAACATAATAGACATTCATTGTCTCTTATATTTAACAGTATATGTTTAGAAAATTATCTGCTGCCTCAATACACTAAATATATTGAGGTGCTATCTTTCACTCTAACCTTACAGCCTGTATATTGTTTATGTGGCAGTTTTACTCTTTCAAAAGTGCTTCTTCAAAATCATCTTTGGTCTCATCAGGCTCGCTCTATTAAAAGAAGCCGAAAATCAATCACTGCTCCTTCTTGTACAGTCTGGAATGAAGAGTGCAAATCAGCTTCTGGATTAAAGAGACACATGTTGGTGCTGTGCCTGTTGGTTTAAGAGATCTCCCTTTCAGGTGCAAGTAAGGCTGGTTTAAAATGACAACGGCGCTCTCCTGAACGGTGAGTCTAAGAGAAGAGAAAAGAAAGAAGACAGTTCTAGAGATGGCCTTCTCTTAAGAAGTGACAATCACTAATGTGAATTAATAAATATAGATATGAGGGTTCCATACACATGTATAATAGTATTATTCAGGGGTTAATAAAGCAGTGCTCAATGTAGTATGAACAGAACCATTACATATATGTATATATATTAATAAATATACATATTGTCCTACGTCTATAGCGCGACTCGGAGTTTCATGAGTTTGTCATGAGTTATGCAATTATTGCATAACGCATGAAACTCCGAGTCGTGTCATAGACATAGGACAATAGCACTCTGGAAGAATGGTAGACTTTGAAAAACAGTAGCTACTCTAGCATCTAAGCATCATTCATTCAGCAATGAATTAGAACACTCTCAGCTATTGGGCGTTTATAATGATAATATACACGCTAAAAAGTATGCTTCCTTCTACCGAGTGCCCATGGCTCAGAGGTAGAATCGCCGACTGATGCCAATTCGGTCGGGTTTCTATCATGGATAAAAAGCAATGAGATGTCTGGTGGGCTGTGATGCAGCGAAACAGATCTGTCTGCCGATGACTATATATATATATATATATATATATATATATATATATAAGTTCCGTGTAAAACGTATTGACCGACAAAAAATTTCAAAGATGACCATACAATTGTAATTGTATCTTACAAAATCCTCGGATAATTTTTTTTTTTTATTGAAAACAAAAAAAAAAAATTAAGCATGTCCTTGTTGATGCTTTTTAACGTTGTAAAATTTTATTTGTTGAATTAAAATTCAGTTTGGAAATTGTCAGAAAACAAAGAAAAAGAAAATTGGACATGTCTGTACAAGTGGAAATGGCAAAGCCGGCATAATTTTTTCCCCTAATTTTTTTTTTTTTTTTTTACTTTTACTTTGGTCGACCCGATCCCGGGCAGGGATACTTTTTTTTTTTTTTTTTTTTTTTTTTTTTGTATAAATGAAATAAAAAACAACCACAACCACCATTAAAAAAAATGGAAGAGAGAAAAAGGACAACATTGAAATCGGTAATATATATCGATGAATTTTTATATAAGGTTATATATAGCCGGGCACTCTCGCAAATACTGTGATGTCACTTCCCGACATATTTTTTTGGAAAGTGGCGCTCTAATGCCGAGGCCGGACGCCGATTGCAAACAAGAGAGAGACGTGTGTACAGTAAGCTGGAATTACAGTTCAAGTAAACAAGCGACAAGAAAAAAAAAAAAAAAAAAAAAAAAAATATATATATATATATATATATATATATATATATATATTCAAAAACGGAACAATTTCTAAAGAGTAAATACAATAAAACAATGAATACTCTCATTCAATCGAATGGCAATGTACAAATTGATAATAATAACAATAATGATAATAATAATCACAATATATGTAAAATATAATAAAGCCAAAAAGATAAGTAAAGAAATATATATTAAAAGATATTGTGTTTGTGTTTTTCTTTCATTTTCCTTCTTTTAGTTTTCTTTCGTTTTGCAATATTTTTCTACAGTATTCATTCTTCTCTTGTTCTCTTTTATTAAGAATTATTTTTTCTTCATTCTTTATTTTTTTTTTTTTGCATGCTCATTCCAATTTATTCCTTCTTCATTTTCTTTCCTATTTTTTGAAATCTCATTCTTCATTCTTTCTTTATTTTAAATTACCTTTTTTCGTTTTTTTTTTCTTTCTTTTTTTCTTTTTTCATTCGTTATTTAACTCTTTAGGAATTACAAAGGACAAGAAATTGTGAAGAGCTATGATCGCCCACGTCCTGAAGGGATACAGCACAAAGAAGAAGACCTGATATCCGTGCAATTTTCGCCTTTCTTCTTTATTTTCCTTAAAATTCACATTTTTCTTTCTTTTTTTTCTCTATATTTGTTTCTTACCATTTTTATTTATTCCTGTCTTTCTTTACATCTTTTTACTTTCTTTCTTTATTTATTCATTTCCTTCTTTCTTTCTTTCAATCTTTTTACTTTCTTTTTTTCTTTCCTTCTTCCTTTCTTTACATCTTCTTTTCTTGGTCATTCTTTGGTTTGAAAAATCATTTATTCTTGCATTGTCTTTTTTCCCTTCTTTCTTTAAATTTTCTTTTTTTCCTAAAAACCTCTTTATTTATTTGCTATTTGTTTAAATCGTATTTTCCTTTCTTTTTTTCTTTCTTTTTTCTTTCTTTCTTTTTT
The DNA here is from genome assembly GCA_037127315.1 of Ascarosepion bandense. Taxonomy (NCBI): domain Eukaryota; kingdom Metazoa; phylum Mollusca; class Cephalopoda; order Sepiida; family Sepiidae; genus Ascarosepion; species Ascarosepion bandense. The sequence goes on from JBBBDQ010001803.1 coordinate 839,890, forward strand.
CCTTCTTTCTTCCCATCTTTCTTTTTTCTTTCTTTTTCTTTCTTTCTTTCTTTCTTTCTTTATTTTCTTTTTATCTTTTTTTCTTTCTTTCTTTCATTTTCTTCTCACCTCGGTATTTTGGTCTTTCTTTGGTCTTTAAAAATCATTTATTCTTGCAATCTGTATTCTTTTTCCTCTTTTTTCTATTTTTTCTTTCTTTCTTTCCATCTTTTTACTTTCTTTCTTCTTTTCCTTCTTTCTTTCCTTCTTTCTTCCTTGACGTCTTTTTACTTTCCTTTTTTCTTCCTTTCTTTTTCTTTCAGTCGTTCTTTATTTTTTCTTCCTTTCTTTCCTTCTTCCTTTCTTTCTTTCTTTTTTTCCATTTTTTCTTTCCACCTTTCTTATTTTTTCCTATTCTTTCCTTCTTTCTTTCTTTCCTTTTTCTTTCTTTATTCTTTCTTTCTTTATTCTTTCTTTCTTTTTTATTCCTTCCTTTCTTTCTTTCTTTCTTTCTTTCCATCTATTTCTTTTTTTCTATCTTTCTTTCTTTCATTTTCTTTGGTTTTTAAAAAATCATTTATTCTTGCATTCTGTCTTCTTTTTCCTCTTTTTTCTATTTTTCTTTCTTTCTTTCCATCTTTTTACTTTCTTTCTTCTTTTCCTTTTTTCTTTCCTTCTGTCTTCCTTGACGTCTTTTTACTTTCTTTTTTCTTTTTTTCTTCCTTTCTTTTTCTTTCTGGCGTTCTTTATTTTTTCTTCCTTTCTTTTCTTCTTCCTTTCTTTCTTTCTTTCTTTCTTTTTCCATTTTTTCTTTCCACCTTTCTTATTTTTTCCTATTCTTTCCTTCTTTCTTTCTTTCCTTTTTCTTTCTTTATTCTTTCTTTCTTTATTTATTCTTTCTTTCTTTTTTATTCCTTCCTTTCCTTCTTTCTTCCTTTCTTTCTTTCTTTCCATCATTTTCTTTCTTTCTATCTTTCTTTCTTTCATTTTCTTTGGTTTTTAAAAATCATTTATTCTTGCATTCTGTCTTCTTTTTCCTCTTTTTTTCTGTTTCTTTCTTTTTTTCCAACATTCATTCTAAAAAGATCCGCAAGAAACACATGAAGAAGGTCGAAGAACATATCAGCATTGTTAATAAAAACACATCAACAATATCTAAAGAATAATAAAACCTTGCAATACCCATGAAAATCTTCAGGTTCTCCTATTTTATTTTTCTGGTGAGTCTTTATCCTCAATTTAATTTAGTTAACCCATGGCTAGTTCCTTGACAATCAAATACTCATGGAAATTACTCTATTGCCTCGTTCAATATTTGGTCTTAACAACTTTAACAAAGTTACAAATTACAAATATGGATGCATTATTTAAAGTGGTAAGAGGATACAAATAAAAATATTGAAATTTGACAAGTTTTTTCGTTTCTCTGAAGCAGACGATAAACACATGACAATGTCATGGACTCATTTATCTTCTCTTTATTACTGTATTTTTTCTTTTCCCTTAGTTTCTCTAAAACCAAACAGTGTCTTAGATATGTCTTTTTTCCGCCTTTCCTTGCAATCAAACTAAAATGGTCGATTGTTTATCTGCCGTCATGGCAAGGCAGATAACGTGCTAACTAAGGAACAAGTAGAATCATAATATGCTGTTTTAAGCAACAGATATACGCCATATTAGAAACTTAAATAAAATTGAGACGCCCAAATCGAATATCGGCCGAAAGATGTTGGTTAATGAAGTTATGAAAACTCATTTTGAAGAAAGCTTTCCAGTATAGAAAATAAAGGAATAGAAAGGATAACATAATTTTATAGCCTCATAATATCACCAATTATCGTTCATTATCTTAAATTTTAACAAAATGTGTAAAACTAATTTGATTCTGGGGATTTATTTTAATGAGAATCTACCAGAAATATGTATCGTCTGTGCCAGTGATAATGACAATGTGGAGTTAAAATGGCCACCACGTTCACCTGACTTGACACCTTGTGATTTTTCTATGATACTATACGAAAGGACAGGTCTTTATCACCTCTACTTACAAGCCTAAAGGAACCCTCATTCTCAGTATCCTTACCCGCCTATCACCCACCCTCTGACATTTCCTATATTTAATCATCCTTTCTCCACTCTACGTAGCCCCCTGCGCAGTAGTGGCAGTGACATGCCTTGCTCGGGGTGAAACGCTTATAAAAAAAAAAAAAAACTTAAGCAGGCAATCACTGAGGCGCTGGAAAATGTTACGCAACACATGCTACAACCTGTTTGGCAGGAGCTGCACTATCTACTTGACTTGCGTCGTGTTACATTTGTCGCATAAATCTCCAGGAGTTCAAATGTAAGGTCAATAGACACCTCCTAACACACTAACCTGCTCCCATTCTATCAAACACTCTTCCCATCTGCCCAACCCTCATCCTCGCTATCCTTACTCATCTGTCACCTTCCTCCTGACATTCCCTATGTCTAACCACTCCTTCTCTTTACCTTCCCCTATGTAGCCCCATGCGCAATAGTGGCAGTGGAATGCCTTGCTTGGGGTGAGATGATTAAAAAAAAAACATACATTATTTTTTAAGATCCTCTGTATCCTTACTCATCTGTCACCTTCCTCCTGACATTCCCTATGTCTAACCACTCCTTCTCTTTACCTTCCCCTATGTAGCCCCATGCGCAATAGTGGCAGTGGAATGCCTTGCTTGGGGTGAGATGATTAAAAAAAAAATCGAACATTTGTGAAGTGTTATGAAATCGATAATAAAATCTACATTCTTATAACATGAAGTTTATTTAATTTCATTTACTTGAGACATGTACTTAATATGATATTGCTATTTTCAGTAATTTCCATTTTGTGGGGGAAGTTGAAATAGATAAATATCAATAAATTAAAAATAAAAATAATATATATATATAAACTTATTTATAAATGGAACTTTGTCTGAAATAGATAAATATCAATAAATTAAAAATAAAAATAAAAATAATATATATATATATATACATATATAAACTTATTTATAAATGGAACTTTGTCTCTGTGTGCGTGTGTGTGTGCGTGTGTGTGTGTGTGTGTGTGTGTGTGTGTCCGTTACCTATAGACTCCGAAACGGCTGAACCGATTTTCTTGAAAATTTGCACAGTTGTACTATAAGCATTTGTGAGTGTTCTTAGCTAGGTGTTGTGTCGAGGTACCCCTGATAAATATCGAAAATCGATAATCGAAGAAATCAGGTTATAGAAGGAGTGGTCCGATTTTAATCAAATTTGATACACTCATAGAAAAAGACATAAGAAACGATATTCAGAAGTTTCAAGGTTGCAGTTCTTACAATAGTGCAGAAAATCGATAATATATATATATATATATATATATATATATATATATATAAGGCAAGATGTTTGTGTGTGTGTCTGTTTATCTGTCTGTATGTCGTTTATACAAATCCACAATTTTTTATCCGATTCTCACCAAACTTCAAAATTTGACTTACATCCATTCATTTTTCTTTCAGCCTACTGTTTCACTTTAACTGGAAACAACTATTGCTTTTTAGTCTTTCGTGCCAATGGATTAGTTTTAAAGCTTTCATGACACCCGTGCAACGCCGAGCTATACTGCTAGTATATATATATATATATATATATATATATATATGGCCAGACACCGCACGGGCCTTTCAATTTATCATGGTTACAATCTGAAAGAGGCCCGAATAATGTCAATATCATGTTAAAAATTTACCTCCTGAAGTTATTTTATAATACAAGTAAATTAAACAGCTAATAAGAATAGAAAACAACTATTTTAAGAAATTTTAATTTTAGATTAATTATAATAAATAAATTAAAAATAAATCTTAAGATGGCATTAATACTTAAGTAATATTTTAACATTAATAAATTTAAAATTAAACCAAAAAAGAAAAGAAATTATTTTAAAACGTAAATAAAAAATTTTAATAATTTAATTATATTACTAACAAGAAGGGATAAAATCATTATCTAAAATGATTTAAATTTATTAACATTATAAAATTAAATTAAATTTAAAACTATGTATGCATTAATGTTAAAACAAATGGGTTAATTATCACTTAGGTAAAAAATAAATATATTGAATTAGATTGAAAACTGATTTAAGAACAGGAAGTTATGTTATAATATACTGTAGCGTAGAGTTAATAAGAAAAAATAAAAATATTATTTTAGGGAAATTAAATTTTAAATTAATCATTAAGAAATAAAATTTAAATTTATGAGGCCATTAATATCAAACGATAGAATTAGAAGGAATATAGGTTTTAAAAAAGGTTATCATATAATATAATTAATTATACTGATAAGAAGAAAAAAGGAAAGAAGACTATTTAACAGAATTTTAATTTTGGATTAATTATTAGGGAATTTATATCTAAATTTAAATTTATGACAGTGTGTAATTATAAATTCTTTTCTCAAGTTCAAAAGAAAATGTTGCTTAGGATATTTTAGTTTTTTCAAGTAAACATAGATTGCATTTATCGTAAAGGTTATTGGAGTACAGCCCGAACCTATTAGTCTCCAACTCACTATTGGTTTGACTCCCTCCTCTTTTATTTACCAAAATCTTCGGGAAAAAGAAATTTGGAATTTTAGATTAGGGTTGTAAAAAGTGTTTATGGGACTAGTAACGTTGTTTAAATTCTTCCGCCGAAGTTCCAATGTAAACTTGATAATTTTTTTTGTTTTTTTTTTTAATCATATCACCCCGAGCAAGGCGGTAACGCCACTGATGTGCAGGGGGCTACGTAAGAGTATTTTTGTTATTTACTGAGATGTTGGCTTGATATATCTTGGTGATTTATCAAGCCTACATCTCCCCCATAACTTTGATAACAAAAATAATTATCAAGTTTGCATTAGAATTTCGGTGGGAGGAATGTTGGCTTGGTAAATCTACAAGATGCGGGTTGGTAGATCACCAAGTTGCGGGTTGGTAGATCACCAAGTTGCGGGTTGGTAGATCACCAAGTTGCGGGATATATGTTGCTTTGGTAGGTTAAGTAAATTAAGATTAAGATAAATCGTTTGAATTTTTATTTATCAGTTTATTACAAATATGTCGATTTCAACAGATGAGAGCACCAAGGGGCAGTCTTCGATAGTATGAACCGGAAAACTATCAACAGATGATTTGATTAGTAAAATTGATTTGTGTCGAACCAGCCAAATCTTTTGATAGAACTCATAAATGTGAAGGGGTGCAGAGTGTGCAATGAAGTTTCCAAACAGACATTATTAGTTTTTTGAATTCAGAGTCTCCTTTCTCCTGGAACGGTTACAAACCAAGGTTAAAGAACTCAGTCTACCCAGTTCAACTCACTTCTGGGGGAGAGGAGATGGAATTATACCTTTGCTAATTGTAATTGTCCGAAAATGAATGCAATAAAATGAACCGGAATTATAGATCCACTTCATGACCTCTCTTTCACAGATGCTAATGACCTGAAGATTGCGTTGAAGCATTTAACCGACAGTCGCGGCTCGGTGTTGACCACAGTGTCCACTTTTATATGTACATGAGCTTTATCTTTGATATTGAGCACTCATACCTATAAATATAGCATATCTTAAAGCTATCGTTTGTATCCCCCACACACACACACATATATATATATATATATATATATATATATATATATATATATATATATATATATATATAATTCAATTTGTTTTTTATTTTAAATTAATATAGTTTACATTGCGACACGGAAATTTCGATATTTCGAAATTGGAAGTATAGACGAACCATCATCAGCTTCCGTCTTTATTTTACAAAGGATTTTACACGAATCCTTTACGAATCCTTTGTAAAATAAAGACGGAAGCTGATGATGGTTCACCTGAAATAGGCCTAAACTTCCGATTCATCATGAAATAACGTGTCTACCTTAATTTTTCTTATATTTGCTCTATATGTATTTATATGCATATATATTTAGAGCTCTCTTAGAGAGTTATTCTACCACTGTATGTACAGGATACTCCTTTGGATTCTTCTATACCCGCACAGCATGCTGATATATATATATATATATATATATATATATGTGTGTGTGTGTGTGTGTGTGTGTGTGTGTGTGTGTGTGTGTGTATAAAATCATCCGCTTACGGGCCTGTTTTGCTGTATCACAGCTCATCAGTGCTGATAGATAACCGATTGCTTCAAGCTATATATATATAGCTACTGCACGCGTGCTACACGTGGCACTATATTGCCAATATTAAGCAATTGGCAAAGACCATGCAAAGGAAAGGCCCCCATTAATACTAAAATCTTAAACAAAACCTTTTTTTAATTCTTCAAGCAGTCCTTTATACGTCTTTGTTTTTCTCTCTGTTATTTTTCTTTGTATATTCTTTTTCCCAAAGAAACGAAGTATGTTGCCGATATTAATCAATTGTCTAAGACCATGCAAGTGTTAAATTAATAATAAAATCTTTAAAAACTTTTATTTTTATTAATGTGGTTTACATTGTATATTATTGTATATATTACTATATAAAATATATCGTAGAACAGCTATACTGACCTTGACTTGTATAAAAATACTGTTGGCATACTAAATGATTTTGAAGTCCCAGGTCGGCACATAGTTAGCAAAAGTTTGCTAACCTCTGATGTATAAGATTAATACTGATAAGTTCATGCAGAAAGAAACCTTACCCTGACGAGTGACGACATCATAATGGTGTCCCCACGAAACTTCGAAGTCGACATGAATCTGCTCAGTTGAGGGACAAACTACTCAGCATTAATCCCATCAACACTATCTCTACCCCGATATCGAGCACTCTACGACAAAAAACCTGCTCGCCAAAATATCAGTAAAACTACTGAAAAAAGTAACAACCTTGGCGCTAAACATTATCACAACTCAATAATATATATATATATATATATATATATATATATATATATATATAATAACAATAGTCATGATGCTAATACTAATAATTGTTATAATATATTTCAGTTCGTCTCGAAAAACCCACCGAGAACAAACTCGGAGGGGAAAAAAAGGGGAAGTAAAAAAAGAAACAAACTGACCAGATATGACAACAGTATTCTATGCACGGTCAGATGGTTGATTTGCATATGTACAAGATGGATTCAGGCAGAAATTGGGAAACAGAAAAATTTCATTGGATATAAAATATGAATATTGAAATATTATAAAATATCAGTTTTCTAACATGGCATTGGGATAACCAATCGCTTCTGTTTTTTATTCTTCTTCTTCTTCTTTTTCTTTTATTTTCATGGCTTTCCACATCTCCCTGTCAAGTACTTGAACATACATGAAAATAATCGTAAAAAAGAAAACAAAACCCCGAGACGAGAACCCTAACACTAAAACTCTCAATACAATAGTAGAGCAAACAAATAAGAATAAATCTAAGTAAGAGCCAACAGACCTACCTAGGTTTCACCTAACGGATCGTCAGGGCAAGTACCTAGGTTTCACCTCGTCATGGTAAGTCGGCTTACACTGACGAGCCGTTAGGTAAAACCTAGATAGGTCTGTTGGCTCTTACTTAGATTTATTCTTATTATATATATATATATATATATATTAAAAAAGGATTAATTCAAAGATGTTGAATGGCCATTTCGATATGAAGATCCCCACGGGGGACGACACATCACCTCAGCAACAGAAAAAACCTTTCAGAAACTGGAGAAAAAATAGTCTATTTTTCCTTTTTAAATAGATTGCAAAGAAAATAAATAATAAAATAAAATAAAATAAAATAAAATAAAAATTTTAAAATTTTTATTTTTTTTATTTTATTTTATTTATTTTTTTTATTTTATTTTATTATTTATTTTCTTTGCAATCTATTTAAAAAGGAAAAATAGACTAATTTTTCTCCAGTTTCTGAAAGGTTTTTTCTGTTGCTGAGGTGATGTGTCGTCCCCCGTGGGGATCTTCATATCGAAATGGCCATTCAACATCTTTGAATTAATCCTTTTTTAATATATATTTGCTCTGTAATATTTTATTACATGGAGCTCTCTTCCTGTATCATTTTTTAATATTAAAATAAATTTTTAATATTAATTAGGATCGGGTTTTTTGGAATTTACCTTCCTGCTTTTTTCCCTTGGATTGAAGTATCTGAATTAAAAAATATATATATATATATATATATATATATATATATATATATATATATTCTTTTTGGTGCTTAGTTAGTTCATAGTTGGAAAGTTTAATGAATTTGTCAAGTTTGTTCAGAAGAGGGATAGTACCTTTGTATAAAGTATTCATTTTTTTATAATTTTAAATTAGGCATAGACTTATGGAAATTACCAATAAATCCGAAGCTCAACATCTGTTTAAAATGAAGAAAAAAACTGAATACATTATACAAAGGTACTAACACTCTTCCAAACAAAATTGATAAATTCCTTAACCTTTAACTAAGCACCAAAAAGAATTACTTAACCTGACGTCATGAGCTGTGGTGCGATATTCGCTTCCAGCGTCTTATATATATATATATAACAAAATATTTGAAACATTTTTATATAATTTATGTTCTCAAAAGACAAAATTTGTAAAATCACATGAAATATTACATCAAAACTTAACCAAAATACCTTGTGTCATTTTAATGACGCCTGCTTATATATATATATATATATATATATATATATATATATTACTTTAAAAACAAGGAATCTATTAACAGTCTCAAGAGCTCTTTCGTCCAACATCTCATCAGGAGAAGATTGTTGGAATCACAAATCAAACGAAAAAACAGCAAACGAAAATGAAGAGCAAAAAAAAGGGGGGGACGTTAAAATAAATATACATATAAATATATATTTATAACGAGGGGTTTCTTCTGAATATCGTTTCTTATGTCTTTGTCTATGAGTGTATCAAATTTGAGCTAAGAACATTCGCAGACGCTTATTGTACAACTGTAAATTTTCAAGAAAATTGGTTCAGCCGTTTCGGAGTCTATAGGTAACGGACACACACAGAGACAAAGTTCCATTTATAAATAAGTTTAGATAAGCGTATTGTTTCTTATGCTTAAATGAAAATCATTTTCACAAGAATGATATAACATTGCCTAATGACGAGGTAGAGCAACTGAAAAATCTGTAATTTTGACACTAAGCATCATTATGAATCAATATTATATATATATATATGGCGAATAGAATAAGTAAAGAACAGATTTTTAATATAACGTTTCACTTTGATAAGCTTTCTCAGAGATTAAAAACTCTCTGAAAAAGACGAATTAAAGCTTAAATTTTAAATTAAAAAGAAAACTTTTTAAATCATTCGTCTTAAAAAACATCTCTGAAGAAGCTTATTAATGTAAAACATGTTAGATTAAAGACACTTTTTTCTACCTGTTCTTTACTTATTCTGTTCATCTTGTAGAATTTCGAGCTATATATATATATATATATTAGAGAGTTTAGGATCATAATTAAATTAGACCAATACACAGTTGTATTAAAAAGTATTCAATCCAATTATATTGTAGAAATTTTGAATATTTTCATTTGGAATTGAGTTGTTTCTGCTACCTAGGTTTCAACCTTTCAGTGTCTTCAGGTGATTTTCAATAATTTACAATAATTTAAAATAATAGTTATTGTAAATCACCTGAAAATACCGAATGATTGAAACCTAGATCGCAGAAATAATAATTTCTAAACGATATATATATATATATATATATATATATATATTAGAGAGAGAGAGAGAGAGAGAGAAATATTGTATGAAATATTATTACAGTAGACAATTCGTATATTAAATAGTTTACCCATTTTAATTTTTTAAATATTTATTCTATTTATTGAAACGTATGTTTCCAATAAACTAACTGCATTGTTATAACGTTGGAATTAATAAAGTTAAATTCATTTATTATTTAGAAGTATATACGTACATTCAATGTTAGGGTTCAAAAGTTGTTCATATTACATCTTGTATTATCTATGAAACTTACAAGAAGCTTTGGCGTAATTTTTCAAAATCTGAGACGCCCTGAGGAATTCGTTTGAAACATCTGTCTTTACCAAAATAAGCAAGCAGTTTATCGAAATGTGTTTGTGGCAAAGAAAGGGGAAAATTGTGAAGAAGGAATCCCATGAATTGATGGAAGATACGTCGAGAGGTTAAAAAAGGCAAAGAATGAGGCCGGTTAATAGTAGTAAATAGGATAAATTATTATGTTGCCTAAATGTATAAGCCCCACACGATACGAGAAGATGCAAAGAATCTGGAAGAAAAAATGCTTGCATGTCGAAACAAGGAAGAAACAAAAAGAAAGGTGGGAAAAAAAATGGACGAAAAAATAGAAATAAATTGGCCTAATCAAAGGGAGATAACCACTTTAGCAGCGGCCAACTGGATTATATCGGGAAATTATTAACTCCAATTGAATGGAGTAATATGACTTAACAACAAGATAAAAATATATGAATAATAATAACAATATATATATATATATATATATATATATATATATATATATATATAAAATGGAAAATGATTGTATATCTATATGCGAAAAATTCATGTAATTCCGAATACAAATACATAATCACGAACTGTTTTTGGCCCTATCGGCTGGAGTTTCAGAATACGCCGACTGCACCTCTGCAGAGGGTAATCTCACACCTCCCTCGCCAATGAGGCATTCTGGTTATGACGACAAACTGCATCCAGCAGCAAGGCCTCTCGGATGTTTAGAGGAGCGTGGAACCACCTCTTAGTTTCTGCTGTTCCAGATCCACCCTGACCGTGGTGGTAGAACCTGTTTAGACCCCAGCTATGGACAAATAGTTTACCTCCAAACTAGGTTCAAAACACTATGAATGTATTAAAATTGACTTTTAAAGAAAGTTTCAGAAATACATTTTTTAATTATTACCAGCAAGATATTTTGAAGAAAAAAAGATCTCACTAGCAATAATTAGGAAAAACTTTTACAAGCAATACATTAGAAAAGAAATAAGCATTAGAAATATATCTGAATTTCGATAAAACCGTTTTTACAAAAATACGTCAATCAAACCTTATCTACAAACTGATTTCTTACAAAGAATGCATATTCTGTTCATATGAATCTATTGTAAAAGTTTTGCCGTCATTAAATAACCCATTGAGAGGTTGATATACCGTAAAATCAAACAATCAACTATGCTATTCTATCACTTACAATTATTCTATTCCCATTCTATATTTTTACAAATGATAATTATTCTAAACTATTTCTTTATTTCATTTAATCACAAATAAATTTTATATTATTCTCATATTTATTTAATTATGTGACTAATAATTATTCTATTCTTATTAAATATTTTATTTTATAACTAACCATTATTCTATTCTAATTTTTTATTAATTCTACAAATAATTATTATTCAATTCTCATTCTTTATTTTATTTATCACTAATAATTCTTGCATTCCCATTTTGATTATATGCTATAATGAATAATTATTCTATTCTCATTCGTTATTTTATTCTGTCACAAATACTAATTCTATTGTCATTCTTTATTTCCTTCTTTACTAATAATTATTATATTCTTATTCTATTTTTAATTCTTTATTTATAATATTCTATTCCTAATATTTATTTTATTCTACGAAGAATAATTATTCTATTCTCATTCGTTATTTTATTCTATCACAAATACTAATTCTATTGTCATTGTTTATTTTATTTTATAACCAATAATTATTCTATTTACATTTATTATTTAATCTGCAAATAATATTAATTCTCATTTTTTTTTTATTCAGAAACAAATAATTATGCTATTCTCATTCATTTTTTAAATTTTACAAATAAAAATTATTCTATTCTCATTTTTATTCCGTTCAGTTACAAATACTCTCGTTCTTTATTCTATTACTAATAATTATTCTATTCTATTCTATTCTATTCTATTCTCTTTCTTTGTTTCATTATATCACTATTTTTTTTTCTGTTCGAATTCTTTAATTCTAATAATTATTCTATTCGAATTCTTTATTTGTTCAATCACTAATAATTATTCTCTTCTCATTTTTCATTTTATTCTATTCATAGAAATGTTCTATTCACATTCTTTATGATATTCTATAACCAATAATTATTCTATTCTCATTCTTTATTTAATTGCTATTAATTTTTATTTATTATATATTTTATTCAATTACAAATAATTATTCTATTCTAATGTTTTTTATTCTATTCTATTAATAAAATTCATTATTCACATTCTTTGTGCCTTCTATCACTGATATTATTCTATTCTCATTTATTTTATTATATTCTCTTTGATAATTATTCTATTCTCATTCTTTATTTAATTACTTCAATTAAATTTTTATATATTATATATTTTATTCAATTACAAATAATTATTCTATTCTAATGTTTTATTCTATTCTATTAATAAATTCTGTTATTCATTCTTTATTATATTCCTATCACTGATAATTATTCTATTCTCATTCTTTATTATATTCTATCACTGATAATTATTCTGATGCCATTCTTTACATTATATTCCTATCACTGATATAATTATTCTATTCTCATTCTTTATTTAATTGCACAATTAATTTTTTATATATTATATATTTTATTCCAATTACAAATAATTATTCTATTCTAATGTTTTATTCTATTCTATTAATAAAATTCTGTTATTCACATTCTTTATTATATTCTATCACTGATAATTATTCTATTCTCATTCTTTATTATATTCTATCACTGATAATTATTCTATTCTCATTCTTTATTATATTCTATCACTGATAATTATTCTATTCTCATTCTTTATTATATTCTATCCCTGCTGATAATTATTCTATTCTCATTCTTTATTTAATTGCACAATTATTTTTTATATATATATTTTATTCAATTACAAATAATTATTCTATTCTAATGTTTTATTCTATTCTATTAATAATTATTATTCTATTCTTTTATTATATTCTATCACTGATAATTATTCTATTCTCATTCTTTATTATATTCTATCACTGATAATTATTCTATTCTCATTCTTTATTATATTCTATCTACTTCAGTAATTATTCTATTCTCATTCTTTATTATATTCCTCACTGATAATTATTATTTCTCATTCTTTATTTATTACCAATTAATTTTTATATATTATACTATTTTATTCAATTGCAAATAATTATTCTATTCTAATGTTTTATTCTATTCTATTAATAAAATTCTGTTATTCACATTCTTTATTATATTCTATCACTGATAATTATTCCTATTCTCATTCTTTATTATATTCTATCACTGATATTATTCTATTCTCATTCTTTATTATATTCTATCACTGATAATTATTCTATTCTCATTCTTTATTTAATTGCACAATTAATTTTTATATATATATATTTTATTCAATTACAAATAATTATTCTATTCTAATGTTTTTTATTCTATTCTATTAATAAAATTCTGTTATTCTATTCTTTATTATATTCTATCACTGATAATTATTCTATTCTCATTCTTTATTATATTCTATCACTGATAATTATTCTATTCTCATTCTTTATTATATTCCTATCACTGATAATTATTCTATTCTCATTCTTTATTATATTCTATCACTGATAATTATTCTATTCTCATTCTTTATTATATTCTATCACTGATAATTATTCTATTCTCATTCTTTATTATATTCTATCACTGATAATTATTCTATTCTCATTCTTTATTTAATTACAATTAATTTTTTATATATTATATATTTTATTCAATTACAAATAATTATTCTATTCTAATGTTTTTATTCTATTCTATTAATAAAATTCTGTTATTCCATTCTTTATTATATTCTATCACACTGATAATTATTCTATTCTCATTCTTTATTATATTCTATCACTGATAATTATTCTATTCTCATTCTTTATTATATTCTATCTTGATAATTATTCTATTCTCATTCTTTATTTAATTGCAATTAATTTTATATATTATATATTTTATTCAATTCTATTAATTATTCTATTCCTAATGTTTTTTATTCTATTCTATTAATAAAATTCTAATTTATTCACATTCTTTGTCTCCATTCTATCACTGATAATTATTCTATTTCTCATTCTTTATTATATTCTATCACTGATAATTATTCTATTCTCATTCTTTATTATATTCTATCACTTTAAATGGCTATTCTATTCTCTATTCTTTATTTAATTGCACAATTAATTTTTTATATAATTATATATTTTATTCAATTACAAATAGTATTCTATTCTAATGTTTTTATTCTATTCTATTAATAAAATTCTGTTTATTCACATTCTTTATTATATTCTATCACTGATAATTATTCTATTCTCATTCTTTATTATATTCTATCACTGTCGTATTCTATTCTCATTCTTTATTACCCTTCTATCACTGTCATTATTCTATTCTCATTCTTTATTTAATTCTTTACAATTAATTTTATATATTATATATTTTATTCAATTTACAAATAATTATTCTATTCTAATGTTTTTATTCTATTCTATTAATAAAATTCTGTTATTCATTCTTTATTATATTCTATCACTGATAATTATTCTATTCTCATTCTTTATTATATTCTATATCACTGATAATTATTCTATTCTCATTCTTTATTATATTCTATCACTGATAATTATTCTATTCATTCTTTATTATATTCTATCACTGATAATTATTCTATTCTCATTCTTTATTTAATTGCACAATTAATTTTTTATATATTATATATTTTATTCAATTACAAATAATTATTCTATTAATGTTTTATTCTATTCTATTAATAAAATTCTGTTATTCTACATTCTTTATTATATTCTATCACTGTCTAATTGTCTATTCTCATTCTTTAGTATATTCTATCACTGATAATTATTCTATTCTCATTCTTTATTATATTTCTATCACTGATAATTATTTATTCTCATTTCTTTATATTCTATCACTGATAATTATTCTATTCTCTTCTTTATTTAATTGCACAATTAATTTTTATATATTATATATTTTATTCAATTACAAATAGTAGCTATTCTAATGTTTTTTATTCTATTCTATTAATAAAATTCTGTTATTCACATTCTTTATTATATTCTATCACTGATAATTATTCTATTCTCATTCTTTATTATATTACTGATAATTATTCTATTCTCATTCTTTATTATATTCTATCACTATTAATTATTCTATTCTCATTCTTTTATATTCTATCACTGATAATTATTCTATTCTCATTCTTTATTTAATTGCACAAATTATTTTTTTATATATTATATATTTTATTCAATTACAAATAATTATTCTATTTCTAATGTTTTATTCTATTCTATTAATAAAATTCTGTTATTCATTCTTTATTATATTTCTATCACTGATAATTATTCTATTCTCATTCTTTATTATATTCTATCACTGATATTATTCTATTCTCATTTCTTTATTATATTTTATCATGATAATTATTCTATTCTCATTCTTTATTATATTCCTATCACTGATAATTATTCTATTCTCATTCTTTATTTAATTTGCACAATTGGTACATATATTATATATTTTATTATTTAAATAATTATTCTATTCTAATGTTTTATTCTATTCTATTAATAAAATTCTGTTATTCACATTCTTTATTATATTCTATCACTGATAATATTCTATTCTCATTCTTTATTACCATTCTATCACTGATAATTATTCTATTCTCATTCTTTATTATATTCTATACTCACTGATAATTATTCTATTCTCATTCTTTATTATATTCCTATCACTGATAATTATTCTATTCTCATTCTTTATTTAATTGCACAATAATTTTTATATATTATATATTTATTCAAATTACAAATAATTATTCTATTCTAATGTTTTTATTCTATTCCTATTAATAAAATTCTGTTATTACATTCTTTATTATATTCCTATCACTGATAATTATTCTATTCTCATTCTTTATTATATTCTATCACTGATAATTATTCTATTTCTCTCATTCTTTATTATATTCTATCACTGATAATTATTCTATTCTCATTCTTTATTATATTCCTATCACTGATAATTATTCTATTCTCATTCTTTATTATATTCTATCACTGATAATTATTCTATTCTCATTCTTTATTTAATTGCACAATTAATTTTTATATATTATATATTTTATTCAATTACAAATAATTATTCTATTTAATGTTTTTTATTCTATTCTATTAATAAAATTCTGTTATTCACATTCTTTATTATATTCTATCACTGATAATTATTCTATTCTCATTCTTTATTATATTCTATCACTGATAATTATTCTATTCCTCATTCTTTATTATATTCCTATCACTGATAATTATTCTATTCTCATTCTTTATTTAATTGCACAATTAATTTTTTATATATTATATATTTTATTCAATTACAAATAATTATTCTATTCTAATGTTTTATTCTATTCTATTAATAAAATTCTGTTATTCACATTCTTTATTATATTCTATCACTGATAATTATTCTATTCTCATTCTTTATTATATTCTATCACTGATAATTATTCTATTCTCATTTCTTTATTATATTCTATCACTGATAATTATTCTATTCTCATTCTTTATTTAATTGCACAATTAATTTTTTATATATTATATATTTTATTCAATTACAAATAGTTATTCTATTCTAATGTTTTATTCTATTCTATTAATAAAATTCTGTTATTCATTCTTTATTATGGTCTATCACTGATAATTATTCTATTCTCATTCTTTATTATATTCTAGCATCACTGATAATTCTATTCTCATTCTTTATTATATTCCTATCACTGATAATTATTCCTATTCTCATTCTTTATTATATTCTATCACGATAATTATTCTATTCTCATTCTTTATTTAATTGCACAATTAATTTTATATATTATATATTTTATTCAATTACAAATAATTATTCTATTCTAATGTTTTTATTCTATTCTATTAATAAAATTCTGTTATTCACATTCTTATTATATTCTATCACTGATAATTATTCTATTCTCATTCTTTATTATATTCTATACACTGATAATTATTCTATTCTCATTCTTTATTATATTCTATCCACTGATAATTATTCTATTCTCATTCTTTTATTATATTCTATCACTGATAATTATTCTATTCTCATTCTTTATTATATTCTATCACTGATAATTATTCTATTCTCATTCTTTATTATATTCTATCACTGATAATTGTTATATTCATTCTTTATTATATATATAACTAATAATTACTATTCTCTTATTCTTAATTTCATCAATCTCAAATAACTATTATATCTTCATTATTTGTGGCTAGATATGGTGCATGGGCGCAAATATGGATCCTCTGGTTAGGATCGAACTCACTATTCAAGCGTGATTGGTCTGAAACAGTGTTTCTCAGTCGTTTTTACTTCTAGGCGCACTTGTAGTTTTTTGGGGGTTTCATTTAGATTTTTTCTTTTTTTTTTTTTGATATTTTTTTCATAATGTTCACTAAATACAAGGCCCAAGAGCCACTGAAAGTAGAGGGTTATTGTGCGGTTTTATATTAGTGTAAGAAAGGTCAAGAAATGAAGTTCTTGAAGCTATGCAGGAAAGATAACAGCTAATTCTAGACTTGTAGAGGTCAAGATTAGTGAATAAAATTTCAGGGTTCAGCTGAAGACGTTAAAAGTAAACTTTAAACTGGTAACCCAATACCAAACAGCGAACAAGGGATAAACCTCTACTCCTGTTCAAAAGACCGTGAAAGAGCGGGAACTCGACTATATATATCTGCACATTCGTCTATATTTCTGAGATGAGGAAGTATTTATATTATTCACTCTGTTCGGGCTGTTGTCCTCATCTTTATTGCTATGATTACGATGTTTCGACCGTTGTATGCTCTGGCCTTCTTCAGGTGCAAGGAGTTTTGAACCTAACCCTTTATTTTAATCACTGGGGTAGATTGTTCTCATTCCATGTGCGATGCCACTTCCTAGTGTCATCTAGTTATCTCCCTTTAACTCAACTATCTAAGTTATTTGTTCATTACTACTGTAGCTAGATATTGAACTCACAACTCTTTGGTTTAAGTCAATCAAGGACACACGGACAAGCGGACATAAGCGTTGGTTGGTTCCAGTCTCTTGAAATAGGTATTCATTTGTGAAACATTATATTGTATATTTAAGTACGTTTGCGTGAAATTTATGCTTGATGAGCTATGGCAATTTTTTAAATGTTCGGCCTTATATGTGATACATATGTTCTCATTCAGTGTTGTAGAGAAATATCCTGTCCTACCCCGGAATGGGTATGGCCGAGTTATAAAAGACTGGGACTAGAATTAACTACAGAGTCTTTTTTTAATCGTATCACTCCGAGCAAGGCGGTAACGCCACTGATGTGCAGGGAGCTACGTAATAGTGAAAAGATTGGAAAAGAGAAAGCCGGAAACCATATCCTAAACAGGGAACAAGGGATGAGCCTCTACACCTGTTCAATAGACGTGGGTGGAGTGTGAACCGGGCGATAGATAGATCTATCTACTCCAATTTCGTCACTATACGAGAGTGATCGGGGTTATTCGAGAGTCATCGTGATTATATGAGAGTCATCGACCTTAGTCGAGGGCCATCGTCATTAGACGAGAGTTATACGTCACAAGACGGAAGCATTCTTCACGAGACGGACGCATACGTCCTAGATAGAGACATTGCCTACGTGGTTGTTATTCTTGTTAACTGTTCGTTGGTGTACGTGTATTTGGTTTATTGTACTGAGGTATAATAAATCTCTATTTATTATAACCTCAGTGTTAAGAGTTATTTCTTGCACTATTCTTTCTCTGTTTATCCCCCCCCCGGGATATAACATTCAATTAGTCAATTACGTGCCATTCGTGATACACGCTTGGGCGATCCATAGCTGACTAGGCAAATTTTCTCGCAGTAGGTTGCCATTTATTTCTGTGGTAGACTGGTTGCCAACCAAGGCTACAGAACCCAATCTGTCCTGCTATTCAAACCATGACTAGAGAAGAGATGGATTAATATCTTTCCCAAGTGTATTTGCGCGTAAGTGAATGCAACGAATTTAACTGGAATTCGAACTCGGATAAGAGGTTTAGCGGTACAGTTTCATTTAAATGAATTTATGAAGTATTTTATTTTTTTTAGAAAGGCCAATAATGATTGTTTTAAAGGCAAAAGAAAAAGGATTATTCCCTCTTTCTTAAAGATTAAAGAATTTCTGTCTATATTTCTGAAATGACGTATTGTAACTATTGTGATTTTATTATTTATAAACATAATTTTATTTGGTTTGTAATAGTAAATAATCACTGAGGAGAAATTTTATAGGGACGGGGCTCTATTATAAACATAATTTTATTTGGTTTGTAATAGTAAATAATCACTGAGGAGAAATTTTATAAATGTTGTTAATCTCAAATAGTACATATGGGATTAATTAGGGGTTCATTAGATATTATACATAATGGGGAAAGAAAGCTTGGAAAATTTGATACTCACAGGAAAATTTGAAGGCAAGACGGGCCGAGGAAAACAACACATAACCTGTCTAGCGAGCCTTAGTAAATGGATAGTAGAACAGGGTTTAGGAGAGATAACAAGAAAACAAAATTTATTAAGGGCTACAAAGAACAGAGCGTTGTGGTGCATTGGATATCGGCTCAGAACGAAAAATCGGGGTGCCGAGTTCGAATTCCAGTTGAATTCACTGCATTCACTTACGCGCAAATATCCTTGGGAAAGGTATTAATCCATCTCTCCCCTCCAGTTATGGGTTAAATAACAGGACAGATTGGGTTCTATAGCCTTGGCTGACAACCAGTCTACCGCCGAAAGCAACGGCAACCTACTGTGGAATAATCTTCTGCCCAGTCAGTCATGCCTCTTTCGAGACATGATCGCTCAAGCGTGTTTCACGTATGGCACTTAACTGACTGACAAAGGACAGGAAATTGTGGAGAGCCATGACCGCCTACGTCCTGCAGGGAAACGGCATATAAAAGAAGTATGACAGGTAAGTAAAAATGTGATGTTTTCGTGAATGAAACAATAATCTTGCGAAAGCTTTTGTGATTATGGCCAGGTAAGTTAAAAGAGATCCAAAGCCATATTGGGATGGCTAAAAATCCCTTCCAGAAGCTAAGCAGAGTATTAAGAGACAGAAAATTTTCGTTGGAAACAAAGAAAAGAGCTCTGAACTGTTACGTTATATTCGTCCTCCTGTATAGCAGCAAATGCTGAACAATCTCTTCAAAGATGAGGAAGAGACTTGAAATAACAGAAATGTAATTCTACAGAAGGATGCTGAGGATGCCATAGACGAAACATGTGAGCAACAAAGAGGTTTCAGAAAAAGTGGAAATCAAAAGAAAACTTATAATTAATAAAAGAAGCAGTTGAAATTTAATGAGGAAGGAGGGCTTAGAAAATCTGATAGTCACAAGACAGATAAAGAAAAGCAGTGCGTAACATATAAAGGGGTGGTAGGTCTACGGCTATATCGTGTTGAATACACCGGTTCCCGTCCGATCACCGAAGTTAAGCAACATCGAGCCTGGTCAATGGGTGACCATTTGAGAATACCAGGTGCTGTAAACGTAAGGACCAAGAATGGTCTAACGGTCCTCCAGGCTTGGGGGTTGGGTGCAGGGCTAACAACCCATTGGGTGTGATGGATAAATGAATGATGATGACAAAATGGGTGGTAGAACGGGGTTTTCATTACGAGTTACAAATAACATGAAGATGTGGAGTGCCGTTGTCGCCTACGCTTTGAAGAAACACGACATATCCCTTGTTCCCTGTTTAGGATGTGGTTTCCAGCTTTCTCTTTTCCAATCCTTTCACTCTTACGTAGCCCCCTGCATATCAGTGGCGTTACTGCCTTGCTCGGGGTGATATGATTAAAAAAAAAAAAAACATAAAAAAGTTAAAAGAATGAAAACCGACCATCCCCATTCCTATTTTGGCCTTGTACCAGATTTGTTGTACCTTTAAAGCAATAAAATCACTAAATTAAGCCCAGTAAATATCAAAAGATTGATCGAACGTGTTAGGTTTTTGTCGGTGAGAATATTTTCGCAATATTTAGAATTTAAGTTGCTTTATTTTAAAAATCCCCTTTCATAACTTTTGTTTTGTCAGAGAATTTGTTGGATTAAAGGTGCTTTCTGTTTGGTAAACTTCATAACTTCATTTCCTCAACACACGCAATTAATGGATTCTCCCACAGCGAAAATGATTAATAGATTCTCCCACATCTATTCGGTCCTTAATAGATGTGCGACCAAACTAAATTTTCTTAAAAAAAAAATCAAACGTCTTAGACACTCGCTTGATGACGCTATGACATTGTCAGCACTCTGCCTTCAGGTAGAGGGCGCTCTCTGCTTCCGAGCAGAGAGCACAAACCCAGTCGTGGTTCCGCCGAAGGGTAGAACCACGACTCGGAAAAATAGACAGACATTTTTTTTGGCCCGGCTATATGGCCGGGAATACCCACTATAAAATGACCATGTGTCACATCCGGCCTTGCGTGGGAAGGCTAGTAAATACATAAAAAAAATAATAAAAAATAACCACAACCACCACCAAAAAAAAAATACCACCACCAACAACAACAAAAAACAAACACCTTCCTCGGCAATTGAGCACAGAGCTATCTTGGTGTATAGACCAATTTTATCGACAAAATCATGGCGGACCTGAAGGAGACTACCACCACCTTTAAATTTGTTGTTTTTCATTTTTTTTTTTTTTTTCCCAGTGCAGTCTTATCGATTACACCCTAAACTTTACGAATGACAAAAATTTGGAAAAATTCCAATATTTCAACAATTTTAGTGGGGCTCAATTTTTCATACAAAGTTATAGTAAATCGATCCTCCATTTTGGAACCACTCGCCAGTACGACATTACCGCCACCTGTAAATTTGTTGATTATTAATATTTTTTTACTTTTTTTTTTTCAGTGTAATCTTATTGATTATAGCCTAAACTTTCTGATTAACAAAAAAAAAAAATTGTAAAAATTTTAACATTTAAACAATTTTAGGTGGGTGTTCAGATTTTCATACAACCTTATCGTAAATCGATCCTGTGCAATTAACATTGTTGCTTACGCATATTCAACTACTGAATCCTTTGCGAAATCTTTGAATAAAGCCATTCTTGGAGTTTCCGAGGAAGATGCCATCGTAAGAACTGAAGAAAACTTGAAAAAGACGAAAACAAGAGCAACAACTCGCCCCAAAAATAACAAAACAAAGCGACCCCAACGCGAGTGGTTCCAAAATGGAAGATCGATTTACTATAACGTCGTATGAGAAACTGAGCTGCCCCTAAAATTGCTTAAATATTGAATTTTTTCAAATTATTTTGATAATCAGAAACTTTATGTAATAACTGATAAGACTGCTCTGAAAAAAGTTTTAAAAAAATGTAAAACAACAAATTTAAAGGTGGTGGTAGTCTCCTTCAGGTCCGCCCATTTTTTTTTACAACAATTGTCTTCAGTTTTGACAAATTTTAATAAGAACTAACTATAAAAGTTTAAAATTTTACAATTCTATATTTATTTGCCGAGTTTTCATTCCCCCCCCCCCCCAATTTGTATCCGGGTTAAACCCAAAATAAAAGTTGTGATTTTGAAAGCTGACGACTCAAGTCACATTACACATTTGTTGGACGCCATCTTGGAATGTACAACATTAAGCTGACGTGGACCGACCATCGTTATGAAGTCTGAACAAAAAATCATTATTACAGAAAGGTAGGAGCGTTTCATTTTTTTTTATTCTACATATTCATATTCTTTGAGCTATGCGTTTTCTTCCTGACTCTGAATATATGAAACGGTCTGCTAATGGCATTTTTTTTTTCATTATTGGGATATTCGATAATTATCTATTTCCCCTACCGGTATAAGTGTTTTCTTTAATTTAATTCATTCATAAAATGAACAACCTTACACGGTAAAGCAGCAGTATTGTCAGTGGGCAATAACAACAACAAAAAAACTGGTCTTGCCTATATCGTTGTATAATGTAACGACAAACTAGACAACTTTAACGACAGCATGGATAAAAAAAAATTTGAAATTGTTGTTAAAAACTACAAGTGAATTTTCTGTTAATTTACTCCATATAATGTAAAGTTATTTAGCGTAAATATTAATTCGCCCCAATAAATTATCATTTTTAAATTAAAATTTGTTTAGCTTGTCTCGCAACAGCTTCCATCCTCAAAATGAAAAACGACCAAAAATCATGGAGTTATTCATATTTTGTAAGTTCGGATGGTATTCGCGGTACTGACAAAAAAATTTTTAAAATTGGCTTATTTATTGGGATGAGCGTAAATGTAGACTCCCAACCCTTAGAAACGGCGAACCCGAGTCGTCCACATTTGGAGCGGTTGCAAAAGTCAACCCAACTGCAGTGCAATGGACGTGTCTCGCTCTGGGAGAATCTGGTGTGATTTTAGCAAATATAATTTTTTTTTTTTTTTTTTAATTTTTAATTTTGGGTCAATTAACAGAAAATAATTCCAGAAGATCTGTGTTCCGCCTTTGCATAATGACCTTTTTATTTGTTAAAAGATTCTGATGTTTTAAAAAAAAAATCCTCTACCCCAACCCCCAGGAGTAGCGATCCTGCACTTACCGACTTCTTAAATGTTCTCAAAGTTAACCATACGTAATTTAACATTGATTTAAATATAAATTCAATGTGTTGTCAAAGTTACTCGACATTACGGGTAATTTTTGATAAGTGAAAAAAAATAAAATGTCTCGTCTGTGATCCAGTCGAACGCCATTAATTCCATTATTAAATTATTATTACCTACCATATAGTTGCGGGCAAAGAGAAGGTTGCATTGTTGGTTAGAAAAATTAGTGAAAGTGCTGAAAAAAAAACAAACTTCAAAGTTACCCGAATTGACGGAAATTTAAATTTCTTCGAGTGACAAGTTTAATGTATTATAATTGATTATATAATATCCATCTTTGTGTGTGTTTATTTCTCCCTCCCCCTCTCTCTCTCATATTTCTCCCTCCCCCTCTCTCTTTCATATTTCTCCCTCCCCCTCTCTCTTTCATATTTCTCCCTCCCCCTCTCTCTTTCATATTTCTCCCTCCCCCTCTCTCTTTCATATTTCTCCCTCCCCCTCTCTCTTTCATATTTCTCCCTCCCCCTCTCTCTTTCATATTTCTCCCTCTCTTTCTTTATATTTCTTTCCCTCTCTCTTTCATATTTCTCCCTCTCCCTTTCATATTTCTCCCTCTCCCTCTCTCTTTCATATTTCTCCCTCTCCCTCTCTCTTTCATATTTCTCCCTCTCCCTCTCTCTTTCATATTTCTCCCTCTCCCTCTCTCTTTCATATTTCTCCCTCCCTCCCTCCCTCTCTCTTCCCCCTCTCTCTCTCCCTCCCTCTTCCCCCCTCTCTCTCTTCTCCCTCTCCCCCTCATATCTCCCCTTGTCTTTCCCAATCCGTCGGTATTGTCAAAATTTTCTATCTTCTTAAAAATGAGTATTTTAAATTCATCAAATTCAGATGTTTTTCTTTGCATCTAACTTCAGGACAGGAAAGATTCATTAAGGATAGCTCTCGGGTTGTTCTGTGTCTAGTGTCTCTTCAGGATGTGGACGATCATGGCTCTCGACAACCACCTGTAATTCTAGGTGTTTCTTCCTTTTCACAGCGTCCTACCGTCTGTTTCACAAACCATCCACACAATCTCCCCCCTATCAGGTAGCCCGCTGCTCCCTCTCATCTATCTCGCAGTAGATATTCCCTGTGAGGGTCAAGTTCTTCAGTCCTTCCTTCATAATCTTGTACTAAAAAATAAATGATGCCACTAGAGTATGTTACCTACCTCTTTGATTCTGACTTAGTATGTGGACTATCCGTTTTAAATGTGTCCTGTGTGTAAGAATATTTTTTAAGACAAGTTTTCGGCTATGAATTAAAAATTTATTTTTGCATGTATTTCCTTTCAGTTAATTATGACCAGCAATAAATTAACTACCTGTTAATAAACATAGTAAAACGGAATCGTTAATATGTATATATATATATATATATATTAGAGAAAATTTTCAAAATTCAAAGGTGTCGGATGTACATTTCGACATAGGATCTCTAATAGAGACTCTACGTCACGTCAGCGACATTGTTTTTCCAAATGGCGAAGGCCCTGAGTTAGTGTGGAGGGGTTTTTAGGTTAACAACGGTCACAAAGGGGAAAAGGACAGAGCTTGGTAGTCGCGGGGTTACAGGGTGTTGAAATGGTATATTTTGGAAGGGGAAGAATAGGAGTTCATATTTTATAAAGATAGACAACTAAATGAGTTAAATTACTTTTTAAAGTTAAGATTTTGGGCTGTTTGAAGAGGTGTATTTAAGCGAGAAGGAATGGGTTTCAATATAAGATTTTTAAAAAAATTTATTTAAGTTTATTTGATTAAACCTTTTAGGTATAAGCGAGTTAAATGCCAATTACAGGAAGTTATCAGTTTAAAAATTATTAGAGAAAAAATATATATATATATGTGTGTGTGTGTGTGTTAACCAAGGAAAAAGGGGTTTAGTAAAAGAATCCATATTTTCTAAAGATGGGCAATTAAAGGAACTTGGGATAGGAAGGTAGGGGGGTTAAAATACTTTTTAAGGTTAACGTTAGGGTAAAATTAAGATTAAAACTTAAATTGAATCCTTTTAATTTATATTCTAACATCTAGTCAACGGGGATTTAAATTCTAAATTTAAGTTTTCGAATAATTTGCCTTGTGGCGGCACTTATTGATGAATTCCCTCCTAAGATTCAATATCCGGTGTTGGTGGGGGTATTTTAATATTGAAATTTTTTCCAGCAAACATAGCACCTATCACGAAAATTCCTCGGAATACAGCCTGAACCTATCAGTTTCCATTTTCGTTTTAGGTCCCGAAGGCTTCCCCCCCCCCCCCCCCACTTCAAATTTATCCAAAATATACATTTGCACAAAAATAATGCTATGCTGAACTCAAATCAACAATTAGTTATTGAAGAAATTTACCTTTATTGATCTTAACGACCAGAAAAAAAAATCGAACTTCATCTCGCACTTTTTGTCTCCCGTAACTCTCACGAAGTCATGTAAATAACTGCAGAATGATTTTCGGCGTAGGCACAAATTTCAGCCTATTTACTTCTTGTAATGAAAGTAATACGCATAGAAAAAAATCGGGTATTACTTTCATTACAGGAAGTAAATAGGCCGAAAGTCATTCAGCAGTTAATTACAGGACTGCGTTAGAGTTACGGGAGACAAAATATAGTCCGATTTTTTTCTGGACGTTCAGATCAATAAAGGTAAATTTCTTCAATAACTAATTTGAGTTCAGCATATACATTTGCACAGAAATAATCCTATTTTGGATAAATTTGAAGGGTGAAAAGCCTTCGGGACCTAAAACAAAAATTTACCCTGTTAAGCATATCGCCATCCGACTTACATTTAGAGATCCGAATTCTATCGAAAAATTATAAAGTCTACCAGACATTACCCCAAACTACTCGATATTGGGCTTTAGAATTAAAAATAGAACAAGAATATAATAATTATTAGTAAAGGAAATAATGACAATAGAATAATTATTCATTATAGCATATAATCAAAATGAAAATGCAAGAATTATTAGTGATAAATAAAAAAGAATGACAATTGAATAATGATTAGTTATAAAAGATAATAATTGATAAGAATAGAATAAGTATTAAGAACTGAATGCCCCAGAAAAATAAATAATTTCATCTCTACGGAAAGCTCGTTCAACATTAAACGTGTTAAGACACTTAACTTTAGAGACGCGTCGAGCAATATTCCCAGGAATAATGTAATTTTGGGACCAAGACTTCAAAAACTTGATCCTACAAGAAAGGGACCTTATTCTATCTCTCAACCGGTAGAATTATTGAGTTTTAACAAAATCGTAGCCATATCGATCCCGGTAGCTATAATTTTTTTTCTTGCTGGCCACTTAGTTTTAATAATTAACGACGATTGTGGTTTTAAAATGTGTCGGTCGAAAGGCGCCTAACATTTTATACGTTGATACTTTTTGCATCTTGTTTTAGTTTAATATGATCTCGTTTCTTCCTTATATATATATATATATATATATATATATATATATATATATATATATATGTGTGTTTAATTACTTAGTTTTATGTAATAAAATTAGACCAGTGCACTGATATCAGTTATTGTAAATCGTCTGTAGACACCACTCATGGTAGAAACCTAGGTCGCGTAATAACTCGTTTACAAATGAAGTGTGTGTGTTCTCGAATTCTAGAATTCCATAAGCAAGGTTTGTCACAGCGGGCGATCGCAGCTAAGGTAAATCGCAGTAAAACTGTGATTTGCAACTTTCTAAAGAACAGTGAGAATTATGAAAAAGCAAAATCCTCTGGTAGGCCTCCAAAAATTTCTCCTGCATTGAGTAGGAGAATAAGACGGGTTGTTATGAAAGAAGGGGGACTTTCTTCTAGTCAAATTAAGGCAGTCCCAGATGCTGATTGCAGTCCCGTAACCATCAGACGACACTTACGGCAAAAAGGCATGGTAAATAAAAAGCGTAAACAAATTCCTCGGCTGCTTCCACGTCACAAGGTGGACCGCTTAAAGTTTGGTCGTGAATACCAAACATGGGACGTTGAGAAGTGGAAGAAAGTCCTGTTTTCTGATGAGAAAAAAATTCAATCTAGATGGTCCGGGTGGCTTCCAATGATATTGGCATAAGAAAAACATGACTCCTGAAATTTTCTCCACACGTCATAGTGGTGGAGGGTCTCTAATGGTATGGGGTGCCTTTTCTTACAGAGGGATCATGGAGCTCCAGGTGGTGCAGGGTCGTCAGACAGCGGCTGCTTATGTTAGCATGCTACAAAAAGCATCTTTGATGACGGAGGGCCATCGTTTGTGTGGAGATGGATGGTTATTCCAACAGAATAATGCTGCAATCCACGGTGCAAGACGGACCTTGAACTTTCTCCAAAAAATGGGGTCCATCTCTTGGGATATCCTGCATGCTCACCGGACTTGAATCCAATTGAAAATGTTTGAGAATGGGTGATAAGAGATGTTTATCGAAATGGCAAACAATATTCAACAAAAAATGAACTTCGTGAAACCATCTTCAAAACCTGAAGCGACACCCCCCGCACCTTTTAATAGAAACGCTTATTTCTAACATGCCCGACAGAATTTTTGAAATCATCACAAGCAGTGGAGGTAGAGCACATTAAATTTGGTTGCTGAATGTTTTCATACACTCTTTGTACAATTTCGTAGAATTTTTCTCTCTGATCTTATAATGTTGTCATGTGTAAATCGCCTCATTCTATAAAAATGTAACTTTCTAAACAAAATGTTTGGAATATAGCTTTTTGTTTCCATAACCTTTTAGATTGTAGTATTGGTAACCTTAAGTGGGAGGAATTTAAAATCTATACGGAAAAAAAAATTCTTTTTAAAGATTTTTAAGTGGTCCTAAGTTTTTGACCGTGTGTGTGTGTGTGTGTGTGTGTGTGAGAGAGATCATATCACCCCAAGCAAGGCGATAACGCCTCTGATGCGCAGGGGGCTACGTAAGGGTAAAAAGAATGGAAAAGGGAAAGCCTGAAACCACATCCTAAACAGGGAAAAAGGGATGAGCCTCTTCACCTGTTCAATAGACGTGGGTGGAGTGTGAACCGGGCGATAGTTTAGTCTATCTACTCCAATTGAAAAAAAAAGTGAGAAGATTGGAAAGAGAAAACCGGAAACCGCATCCTAAACAGGAAACAAGGGATGAACCTCTTCACCTGTTCAATAGAATTTGCCGTCACTCTTCAATACAAACTATAAAAAAGATCTTTAAAACATATTTGAGCACATTAAAATATCTAGTGTAGAACTTGCTAAAGTAAACTGAGTGAATGGTGCCTTGTGGAAGAAATGGAAGACAACCAAAACAAAAGTGGAGGGGTAAGTTAATCCTGTGGTCAGTACTAAATAAGCTATTGATGATGATGATCATAAGAGGATGTGCATTGTGATGAGGGGATATCGGCCCAGAACGGTAAATCTGGGAGCCGAGTTCGAATTCCAGTTGAATTCCTTGCATTCACTTATGCACAAATAACCTTGGGCAAGGTATTAATCTCTTCCCTCTAGTTATGGGTTAAATAATAAAACAGATTGGGTTCTATAGCCTTGGCTGGCAACCAGTCTACCGCAGAAAGCAATGGCAACCTACTGCAGGATAATCTTCTATCCAGTCAGTCATGTCTCTTTTCAGACATGATCACCCAAAGCATGTATTATATATGGCACTTAACTGAGTAATGATTATAATAAATGACAGGAAAAAATCATATTAATCTGCAATCTGCCATGGTCAGAAACAACTAATCAAAACAGAACCATCCATATTCATTATCATAATACAAATATTACAATTAAAATTTTCAAGAAAAAAAAAACCTGTATACATATAAATTTCAATAAAGATTTTAGAGCCAGTCATCAACATCTTTATTCTCAAGAACATATGGTCCAGTGGTTAGATCCAGTGACTTGACCAAAAGAGTTATGAATTCAATACCTGGCTACTGCAGTGGCAAACAAAACCTAAGACAATTGAGTTAAAGGGAGATAACTAAGACATCCAGAAGTAGCATGACTTATAGAACAAGAAAATTATATCCAAGTGATTGAAATAAAGAATTCAGTTCAAAATTCCAATCACCTGAATAAGGTACAATGGCTGAACCGTTGGGAATATGGCAATAAAGATGTGGACAACGGTCCAGATAATGTAAATAATTACAACACCTCATCTCAGAAGACAAATTTTGGAAGAAATTTAAGGTTAAACATTTTTTTAAGGATTTTGAGTCAGGTATGAATTTGAAAAGTTTATATTATAAAGATGATCACAGCTGAGGAACACGCTTCAGTGCAGGGTTTCACACCACCAAAAAAAAAAAACACTTTAATCTTGGGATACATTTTAATCCAAGCAAAGATACTAAAATTCAAAGGGTTACTGAGTGTAAAAGAATCTTTAAAAAAACATTAAGAAGGGAAGATAACAAAAGAACAGGAATTAAATGAACAACTGACATTGGATTTTAAATATTTTACAGATACCGTATGAGAGATACCAATAACAACCAACGATCATGAATTTGTGAATTTTTGACAGGTTATGGCCTACAGCTCTATAAATGATAGTGAGGTTACATACCAACCAGGTCAGAATCCTAGGGTAGAACAAGGCTACCAGTGCAATTTACTTAGAAGACAGGTTCACAATAATATTTGAAGTCAGTTGTTTGTACTATCTACTCTTTAACATCTTCCTTGGGAGAAACATGGCTGATACATTGGCAGACCACAAAGAAATGGTTAGAATTAGAAATGAAAGTTATTAACTTGATATAACTGATTTTGATAGCTTGGCAGCAAAATAGTTTGGTAGAATACCTGGACAAGGTCTCTACAGCCTAAGACATGAGAATCTGTACAGAAAAGACCAAACTGAAGAGAAGTAGCATTAAAGGTGCCAACTGATTTCAAAATCTGTGGCAAGTAGCTGGAAACAGTCTGTTAATAAATTCAAGTATAAAGACAACTATGACTTGTAGAGACAGTACACTCTATGAGTATAGTGTGGCAGAAATATCTCCCACATAAATAGTAAAATATTAATGGCAATGATGTTTTTATATAAATTCCAGTTGAATTCCTTGCATTCACTTTATGTGCAAATACCCTTGAGAAAGGGATTAATTCGTCACTTCTTCCTCTAGCTATGGGTTAAACAGCAGAACTGACTGGGCTCCCCAGCCTTGACAGGCACCCAGTCTACCACAGAAAGTAATGGCAACCCACTGCAAGAAAATCTTCTGCCCAGTCAGTCATGCCTCTTTCAAGACCTGATCATCCAACCAAGTATCATGTGTAGCACTTAGACACAATATATATATTTCTATAAATATATATAATGTGTCTATATATATTATATATAGTGTGTGTGTCTCTCTATATATATATACATATATTTCTATAGTGTGTGTCTATATATATATATATATATTGTATATACATATAGTCTGTATTTCTACATAGTGTGTGTATATATATGTCTCTGTATATTTCTATATAGTTTATACATATATAGTGCGTGTTAATTTATATGTATATAGTGCGTATATATATATATATATATAGTGTGTGTAACTATATACTGATATCTATAGTGTGTGTATATAGATAATTTGTGTGTGTCCATATGCGCATATATATATATATATATATATATATATTTGTGTGTGTCTATATATTTATTGTGTATATATACAGTGACACGCATAACTATTGGATTCATGTTTTTTCTGTTTTATTTTTGCCATTTTGCCTGATATTTGGTAAACTGTTTTAGCTTCATGTTGAACGAAAATTAAAAACTCATGGTTGAATACATTATTTTTTTCAAAATTACCTTATGCGAAAGTATTGAATACATGACAATTCTTCCAAATTTCCAGTCGAATCCTTCTATTTTAAAAGACTTAAAATATTAAAATTTTCGATAGTATTGGTATGTTATCTCTGACCAATCAGAGAAGCACAAAATTGCTTACAAGGTAGTGCTACTAATCATCATCTGACTTTTTGATGTGCATTCTGCAATTCAAGGATTAGAAATGGCAAAAACTAAAGAATTATCTAGAGATATGCGAGATAGTAGCATTAAACATCACAAAGGAAGACAAGGTTATGGAAAAATTATCAAAGAAATGAATCTAGCACTAAATACAGTAAGAAATATCATCAGAAAGTATAAGAAGTATGGCGACGGTACAGCAAACCTTCCAAGAAATGGAAGACCGAGAAAAAATAGATGAGAGGACTTCAATGTGGATCAGCAGAAATGTGCAAGAAACCCTTCATTACTCGTTCTGAAATTAAAACTGATCTTTAGGATGCTGGAATTAATGTAAGTAAGGATACCATTAGCAGAGCACTATATTGTACAGGCTTTCATTCAAGATCACTAAGAAAAGTGTCTTTACTGAAAACCAAACATATCAAAGACCGATTAAAGTTTGTCGAAACTTATAAAAAGAAAGGTATGCGGTTTTGGGAAAAGGTAATCTGGTTGGATGAAACAAATTTGAACTATTCGGAAGGAACACAGCGACAAGTGTTTGGCGAAAAAAAATGGCACTGCCTTCAACAAGCACAATAACATGCCACTGTTGAATTTGGAGGTGGTTTCATTATGATATGGGGGATGCTTTTCCTCCAAGAGCACTGGTGAGTTTTAAATTACCCATGGTAGAATGAATGGTAGCATGTACAGGGAGATTCTAGGGAAGAACCTTCAGAAATCTGCAACTTGGTCGGAATTTCGTGCTTCAACACGACAATGATCCCAAACATACCGCAAAACTTTATTTATGGTTTGAAAATAATGGTATTAATGTGCGTTGTGGTACAGTGGATAGCGGCTCGGAACGAGAAACCGGGGAGCCGAGTTCAAATTCCAGTTGAATCCATTGTATTCACTTACGCGCAAATACCCTTGGGAAAGGTATTAATCCGTCTCTTCCTTCCAGTTATGGGTTAAATAGCAGGACAGATTGGGTTCTATAGCCTTGGTCGGCAACCAGTCTACTGCAGAAAGCAATGGCAACCTACTGCGGGATAATCTTCTGCCCAGTCAGTCATGTTTCTTTCGAGATATGATCGCCCAAGCGTGTATCACGTATGGCACTTAACTGAGTGACTGACTCTTAATTGGTCAATGGTTGGATGATCATGTCTTGAAAGAGGCATGACTGACTGGGCAGAAGATTTTCTTGCAGTGGGTTGCCATTACTTTCTGTGGTAGACTGGGTGCCTGTCAAGGCTGGGGAGCCCAGTCTGTTCTGCTGACTTGAATCCAATTGAGAATTTTTGGATTACATTGAAGGTTAAAGTTCATGTGTGGAATCCACAAAATATCAAGCAATTAGAGGAATTATGCCAGGAAGAATGGGGTAAAGTCACGGTGGATCAGTGTGGAAAACTTGCGGCCAACTATAGAAAGCGACTGGAAGCAGTGAAGCAAAACAGAGGCTACGCAACAAAATATTAAAATGATGTCTCTAATAATTTTGCATAGGGTAATTTAGAACGTTGATGAAAAAAAAAAATGGATTCAACCATGAGTTTTTAATTTTCCTTCCACATACTAATAAAACAACTTTACGAGATATTACTTACCAAATATCAGGCAAACTGGTGAAATAAACTACAGTTAAGAGAAATTAACAAGTATCCTATACTTATGTCTCTCTCTCTCTCTCATATATTATATATATATATATATATATATATATATATATATGAGTGTGTGTCTCTGTATATATATTCCTATATAGTGTGTGTGTGTATATATATATTTCTATGTATTTTATATATATATATATATATATTTCTATGTATTTTATATATATATATATATTTCTATGTATTTTATATATATATATATATTTCTATATGTATTTTATATATATATATATATATTTCTATGTATTTTATATATATATATATATATTTCTATGTATTTTATATATATATATATATATTTCTATGTATTTATATATATATATATATTTCTATGTATTATATATATATATATATATTTCTATGTATTTTATATATATATATATATTTCTATGTATTTTATATATATATATATATTTCTATATATTTTATATATATATATATTTCTGTATTTTATATATATATATATATTTCTATGTATTTTATATATATATATATATTTCTATGTATTTTATATATATATATATATTTCTATATATTTTATATATATATATATATTTCTATGTATTTTATATATATATATATTTCTATGTATTTATATATATATATATATATTTCTATATATTTTTATATATATATATATATATTTCTATGTATTTTATATATATATATATATATTTCTATGTATTTTATATATATATATATATATATTTCTATGTATTTTATATATATATATATATATTTCTATGTATTTATATATATATATATTTCTATGTATTTTATATATATATATATATTTCTATGTATTTATATATATATATATATTTCTATGTATTTATATATATATATATATTTCTATGTATTTATATATATATATATATATATTTCTATGTATTTTATATATATATATATATTTCTATGTATTTTATATATATATATATATTTCTATGTATTTTATATATATATATATATTTCTATGTATTTTATATATATATATATATTTCTATGTATTTTATATATATATATATATTTCTATGTATTTTATATATATATATATTTCTATGTATTTTATATATATATATATATATATTTCTATGTATTTTTTATATATATATATATATATATTTCTATGTATTTTATATATATATATATATTTCTATGTATTTTTTATATATATATATATATATTTCTGTATTTTTTATATATATATATATATATATATATGTATTTTTTATATATATATATATATATTTCTATGTATTTTTTATATATATATATATATATATTTCTATGTATTTTTTATATATATATATATATATATTTCTATGTATTTTTTATATATATATATATATATATATATATTTCTATGTATTTTTTATATATATATATATTTTATATATATATATATATATATATATATATATATATATATATGTATTTTTTATATATATATATATATATATGTATTTTATATGTATTTTTTATATATATATGTATTTTTTATATATATATATATATATATATATATATATATATATATATATATATATATATATATGTATGTATTTTTTATATATATATATATATGTATTTTTTATATATATATATATATATGTATTTTTTATATATATATATATATATATGTATTTTATATATATATTTCTATATATTTATATATATATATATATATGTATGTATGTATTTCTATATATTGTAAACTAGCAGTATATCCCGGCGTTGAAACCTTCAAAACTAATCCATGGTCTTGGAGCTCAGACTCTTTGGGCCTTGGCACGAAAGACTAAAAAGCAATAAGTGTTTCCAGTTAAAGCGAAACCTTAGACTGAAAGAAAAAATGAATAGATGTAAGTCAAATTTTGATTTCCTGGTATCGATATCAAATAGGTTTTTTTCGTCGTGAACTGAATTTTGAAGGCTAAATAAGTCCTCTGAGTAAATGTTATCATGGCTAAGACTAAGAACTACAATTACACCTACTTAGAGCCAAACCCGAAGCAAAAATAAAATAAAAGGACTGAAAAAAAATGCATACAGGCAGATAAACACACACACACACACACACACACAAACATCTTGCATTATAAATATATATAATCGATTCTCTGCACTATTGTAAGAACTGCAACTTTGAAACTTCTGAATATCGTTTATGTCTTTATACACACACTATACACATACACATACACTATAGAAAGATATATATAGATACACTATATATATATATAGAGAGAGAGATACACTATATAGAAATATATATATATATATATATACACTATATAGAAAAAAAAATATATATATATATATACACACACACACAGAAAAATCTAAGTGTTAGGCAACGAACCTACCTAGGTTTCATCCTTTGGCTCGTCATGGTAAATTGGTGATAACATAGAATTAAAAGCAGCAATATATAGGTACTCAAGTACAAGACAAAGAAGACAGACATATATATGTTGTTTTACAAATAAAGACACACATACTATATAGTGTATGTGTGTGGTTTTTTGTTTGCTTGTTTTTGTTTTTTATTTATACATTTTTTAATAGTGTCGCCCCAAGCAAGGCATTTTACTGCCACTGTTGTGCAGGGTGTTACATAGGAGGAATGCTATGAAGAGAGAGAGGTTGCAGGGTGTGTCAGGAAGAGTTTACTGATGGGAGTGGTGTGGACAAGGAGGAATGTTAGGAGTGAGAGGTTGCAGGCGGTGTCAAGAAAAGTGTAGGAGACGGAAGAGAGTACTGATGAGAGTGGGGTGGATGTAGAAAAGCATGAGAGAGAGGATGTAAGTTAATGTGACAGGAGATGACTATTGACTTTACATTTAAATTCTTGGAGATTGTAACTGTCAGGAAAGCAAGTATACGGAAGAGAATTCCACAGGTGGAAAGTGCGAGAAAAGAAGCTGTTGGAGTAGTTTGCGTTTACAATTTATTGGCTTCACAGTAAAAGGATGGGACTTAGTTGCTAATCTTGTGGCTCGAGGAAATTCGTATATAAGGTGTACCAGTGAACTAAGTTCATCGGAGCAGAAGCCGTGAAAGTATTTATAGAAGAGACAGGGAAGACACATTGTCTCTGTGAGAAAGCGACTTGAGACTAATTTTGAAATAAGGGGGAAACGTCTACGGGTAATGTTATCTATAGCTTTGGAATCACTAGTCTCCCTGTTAGACTAATTTTTAAATAAGGGGGAAAAAATGATCTCTGTTTCTTGGCCATATTCTTTGCTTTGTGTTAATATTTTCCTTTCAGATTTAGTGAATAATTATTAGTATTAGTAGTAGTATTATTATTATTAGTAGTAGTATTATTATTATTAGTAGTAGTATTATTATTATTAGTAGTAGTATTATTATTATTAGTAGTAGTATTATTATTATTAGTAGTAGTATTATTATTATTAGTAGTAGTATTATTATTATTAGTAGTAGTATTATTATTAGTAGTAGTAGTAGTATTAGTAGTAGTATTAATTTATAATATGTGTAATTTAAAATTTGAGTTTTGAAATGTAATATCTCAAATTCTATCCCCTCCCCACTTTTTGTGAAACCACCTGTTACCCTTTATTCTCTGACTGGTGTCTTTTTAAAGCATAGACGAATCAGGAATTATCCAAATGAAAACAAAATCCAGTCTTTGAGAAGCTCGAAGAATTCAAAGAAATGGAACCACTAGTCAGTCTCCCTGTTAGACTAATTTTGAAATAAGAAGAGGGGGGAAATGATCTGTTTCTTTGCCATTTTCCTTTCAGATTTAGTGAGTTGGTATTTGTCAGTCACAGTTTTTAATATATAATGTGTAATCTAATTTAATATTGCAGGTAATTTCAATTTTAACTAAGTTAACCTTTCTTTTTTTCTTTAATTGGAGTAGATAGACCCTTCTATCACCCAGTTTACACTCCACCCATGTCCATTGAACGGGTGTAGAGGCTCATCCATTGTTCCTTGTTCAGGAAGTGGTCTCCGGCTCTTTTTCTTCTCAGACCTCAGTAATGGTGCTCATGCGATTTTCCTGCAATGTGCGTGGTCGATGGCAACGTCTCTTCGTTGTGAGAGTACCGGGTTGGCAGTTTTCTGGTTGCTGCTTCCGACTGGTAGTTAGGAACCCTACCTCTTGCGTAGCGTCAAGAATGGCCTCTCTGATCAACAGTTGCATAATATCGGGGTTCTTGAAGTGCCATGTTGCGCATGGATAGGTGTCCCTGCAGGCGCTTTTGGTGGGCAACCCCGAGGCCACACTTTGCTGCAGCCCATGCCAGTTCCCTTCCGGTGCATGTTGCAGCTAATGACCGTTTGCCTCCTCTACTCGAGGTCTCTCTACTACAACAACAACATTAAACATGAACACATATCTCCGCTAAAAAAGCTAAGCCAGGCAAATTAAAATCACCTAAACCCTTTAACATTTCCTTTACTAACATCCGCGGTATCTGAACCAATTTCAGTAGTGTTGAATCTTTTCTCCATTAAAAGTCCCCTGACATCCTAGCACTGTGTGAGACTAATCTCAACTCCTCAATATTCACTTCTGACTTCTCGATCCCTGGCTACCTTCCCCTCTTCAGGAAGAACTCTAATGTCCACATGCATGAGCTTGGTGTTTACGTCAGTGAACGCCTTCCTCTAGCCAGGATGATCTCCACATCGTTCTTATGTGTTTCCATCTCTCCCTTCTAAGCTCAGCCACCTCTTCTTTCTCTACCGCTCCCCATCATCTCTCGACTACTCCGTTCTTGACAGCATCTCCAACAATATCGACAAGGTCATTTCCTCCCACCCGTTTGCCCATATATTTGTGTTTGGCGACGTTAACGCCCATCATGCTGAGGGTCTGCATAACTCAGTCACAGATCTTGCTGGTGTACACACCATGAATTTTTCTATTACTCAGTCCCTTATGCAGTTGGTGGAGATCCCCACGCATTTCTGTAATAACTCTAATGGACACTATCCACTACCTCCACCCCTGACTCTTGCAATGTCAATCAACTCTGCCCTCTTGGAAACTCTGACCATGCATTAGTTTTCGTCAATATCTCCTTCCACCTCAACCCCACCCAAGAACCTCAGACCAGCAGAATATCTTACTGCTACCAAAGAGCCGATTGGGACTAGTTCCGCGACTTCCTGAGTGACGTCCCTTTGAATAAAGTAGTTAGCTTTCCTGTTGAAGACTGCGCGGCTGAGGTCTCGTCTTGGGTCAAGTCTGGCATCGATGCTTTCAGTTTCATCCCTACCAGAAAGTTGAGACTTAAACCCCACTCATCCGCCTGGTTCTCCCTTGCGTGCTCAGCTGCCATCGCCCACCGAAATCACTACTTTCGGCTTTACTGGAGTCCCGTGTGTGTGTGTGTGTGTGTGGGGGGGGGGTGTGTGTGTTTTTGTGTTTTTTTGTGTGTGTGTGTGTGTGTGTGTGTGTGTTTTTTTGTTTT
This sequence comes from Ascarosepion bandense, assembly GCA_037127315.1. NCBI lineage: Eukaryota > Metazoa > Mollusca > Cephalopoda > Sepiida > Sepiidae > Ascarosepion > Ascarosepion bandense. The sequence continues at coordinate 878,839 of JBBBDQ010001803.1, forward strand.
TTTGTGTGTGTGTGTGTGTGTTTTTGTGTTTTTTTGTGTGTGTGTGTGTGTGTGTGTGTGTGTGTTTTTGTGTTTTTTTGTGTGTGTGTGTTTTTTTGTGTGTGTGTGTTTTTGTGTGTGTGTGTTTTTGTGTGTTTTTTGTGTTTTTTGTTTTTGTGTTTTTTGTGTTTTTGTGTGTTTTTTGTGTTTTTTGTGTTTTTTGTGTGTGTTTTTGTGTTTTTTGGTGTGTGTTTTTGTGTTTTTTGTGTGTGTTTTTGTGTTTTTTTGTGTGTGTTTTTGTGTTTTTTTGTGTGTGTTTTTTGTGTGTGTTTTTTTTGTGTTTTTTGTGTGTTTTTGTGTGTGTTTTTTGTGTGTGTGTTTTTGTGTTTTTTTTTTTGTGTGTGCGTGTGTGTAAATGTTTTCTCCAATAATCTATTTTTTAGTGAAAACCAAAACGAAAATAATGAAAGAATTAATGTCTACCGGCCTAGACTCTCATTATCAGATAACTTGAACTATAGCAAGTAATGGTTTCATAAGTAGACTTAATTTCTCTTGAAAGTCGCACCTGTAATAAGACATTCGTGTGCTTGATTCTTTTTTTCTTTTCTTAAGAAATGGGGAGGAATTTATATATTTTGATCTTAGCATTTTAAGCCAAATTTTTCAATGCACTTTATCCCCACCCCTTTACCATACATTAAAGTACATATTTATTTATTTATTTATTTATTTATTTATATTTGTTAGTCTTCATTTAAAAACTTCTTCATTTCTCTTCTATTTTGCCTGCTGAATGTTGATGTACATGACGTTCTTCCCTTCTCCCCACCCCTCGTCCCAACACACACGCCACGCTTTCCTCTTTTGAAGAAATGGAGGCGAACCGAAGACAAAGGCCGTTTCATCAGAAGAATACTTCACCATTCCAATTTATAACCAGTGCACTTTGTCGTCTTCCGATTTCGTCTCTTACCGCTTTGATGTGGTCTCGACGAGGCTCTGTTAACATTTACTCGATAATGTAGAAAGGTGGCATACAGTGGAAGACATTTTTTTATTTCCATATAAGGTATAAGAATTTATGTGCGTATCGTAACCTTCTCAATCCCTTCTCTCCCTACTCCCTCCTCTCCCTACTCCCTCCGCTCTTCTCTCTCCCTCCTTCTCTCGTTCCTTCTCTTCTCGTCCTCCTTCTCGTCCTCCTTCTCTTCTCGTCCTCTTCTCGTCCTCCGCTCTTCTCTCTCCCTCCTTCTCGTCTCTCCCTCCTTCTCTTCTCGTCCTCCTTCTCTTCTCGTCCTCCTTCTCTCGTTCCTTCTCTTCTCGTCCTCCTTCTCTTCTCGTCCTCCCTCCTTCTCTCGTTCCTTCTCTTCTCGTCCTCCCTCCTTCTCTCGTTCCTTCTCTTCTCGTCCTCCCTCCTTCTCTCGTTCCTTCTCTTCTCGTCCTCCCTCCTTCTCTCGTTCCTTCTCTTCTCGTCCTCCTTCTCTCGTTCCTTCTCTTCTCGTCCTCCTTCTCCCGTTCCTTCTCTTCTCGTCCTCCTTCTCTCGTTCCTTCTCTTCTCGTTCCTTCTCTTCTCTCTCCCTCCTTCTCTAGTCCTCCTTCTCTTCTCGTCCTCCTTCTCTCGTTCCTTCTCTTCTCGTCCTCCTTCTCGTCCTCCTTCTCTTCTCGTCCTCCGCTTCTCTCTTCCCTTCCTTCTCTCGTTCCTTCTCTTCTCTCCGTCCTCCTTCTCTCGTTCCTTCTCTCGTTCCTTCTCTTCTCGTCCTCCTTCTCTCACCTCTTCTCTTTTCCTTCTCTCTCTGCTTCTTTTTCTCTCTCTCTCTGCTTCTTTTTCTCTCTCTTTCCTAAAATGTTCCGTAATCTCATACAAGAGTATTTAATTTCTCATTTCAAAAAATGATTCATGTTAATATAACATGGAATACCCGCAAAGTCGGTGGCGACATTTTTTTTTCTTTTTTTTTTTTAACCATCTGTCTTATTTCTGAAATTTTATTTTGTTTTAAATAAATCCGTGATATAAAATCCCAGGTGATATAAAAACTTAATATTAAAATAATTTTTAATGCAGTCGGATAAAAATTATAATTTCTAATGTGTACCATTACTTTCATAAGTAAGACTTCTCAATCTAGGCCGGTTGTTAATCAATTCACTGTTTAAGTGTATAAGAAGCATTCTGTTATATCTCTGTCCACGCTGTCTAAACGCTCATTCCGTGATATCGAACACTTCCACTATAAATATCGTATTTTAAACGTGTGTGTGAATGTGAGGAGCATTTATACAAAATTAGGAAAATGATATCGAGTTTAAAAATAAGATAACATTATTATTTAAAAACTTATCTTTTTCAATTATATATAACATTGCTAACGAAAATCTGTTTTTCCTTGTAAATTATATTAACATTTTTTTAATATTGTAAAATAAAATAAACAAAACCAAAAATACGTCTATTATCCCTAAAACTAATCCAACTTATTTAATAGTAAACTTTTTTCTCTTATTCTTTTTTTTTTTTTTTTTCTTCATTCGTTAAGTGCCATCTTTGCTGTTGGTGATTTAGTTTTCTTTTCGACTTCACTTATTTCCGTTTCACTTTTTGGATAATGCATTTTTTGAAAGACAAGGCGTTTCTCAGCTTTTAAAACTTGGAAGATTTTCCATTTTGTTTGAAAACTTCTCGGTATATAAAATTTAGCTCTACTGACTTTCGTGGTAGCTCATCTGATTTCGATGCCAATAATTGATCACTTCGAATATGGGTCTCCAAAATAAGACCCACCTCTGATTTTTATTTCTTTTGTTCGGAATCGTATCATGAGGATTACAAAGCAGGCCCGGCTATTCTTTTTATAAAACAGTTTTTTGTTGTTTTTTTTGTTTTGCTTTCTTGTTTTTGTTTTTTTGTTTTGCTTTCTTGTTTTTGTTTTTTTTGTTTTGTTTCTTGTTTTTGTTTTTTTGTTTTCTTGTTTTTGTTTTTTTGTTTTGCTTTCTTGTTTTTGATTTTTGTTTTGCTTTCTTGTTTTTGATTTTTGTTTTGCTTTCTTGTTTTTGTTTTTTTTTTTGTTTTGCTTTCTTGTTTTTGTTTTTTTTTTGTTTTGCTTTCTTGTTTTTGTTTTTTTTTTGTTTTGCTTTCTTGTTTTTGTTTTTTTTTTGTTTTGCTTTCTTGTTTTTGTTTTTTTTTTGTTTTGCTTTCTTGTTTTTGTTTTTTTTTGTTTTGCTTTCTTGTTTTTGTTTTTTTTTTGTTTTGCTTTCTTGTTTTTGTTTTTTTTTGTTTTGCTTTCTTGTTTTTGTTTTTTTTTTGTTTTGCTTTCTTGTTTTTGTTTTTTTTTTGTTTTGCTTTCTTGTTTTTGTTTTTTTTTTGTTTTGCTTTCTTGTTTTTGTTTTTTTTTGTTTTGCTTTCTTGTTTTTGTTTTTTTGTTTTCTTGTTTTTGCTTTGCTTTCTTGTTTTTTGCTTTCTTGTTTTTGCTTTGCTTTCTTGTTTTTGCTTTCTTGTTTGTTTTTTTTTATTTTTTTTGTTTTGCTTTCTTGTTTGTTTTTTTGTTTTGCTTTCTTGTTTGTTTTTTTGTTTTGCTTTCTTGTTTGTTTTTTTGTTTTGCTTTCTTGTTTGTTTTTTTGTTTTGCTTTCTTGTTTGTTTTTTTGTTTTGCTTTCTTTGTTTGTTTTTTTTGTTTTGCTTTCTTGTTTTTGTTTTTTTGTTTTTTTTTTTTTTTTGCTTTCTTGTTTGTTTTTTTTTGGGGGGGGGGTTTTTTTTGTTTTGCTTTCTTTTTGTTTTTTTTTTTTGTTTTTTTTTTTTTGCTTTCTTGTTTTTTTTGGGGGGGGGGTTTTTTGTTTTTTGCTTTCTTGTTTTTTTTTTGTTTTTTGCTTTTTTGTTTTTTGCTTTCTTTTTTGTTTTTTGTTTTTTGTTTTTTGCTTTCTTTTTTGTTTTTTGTTTTGCTTTCTTGTTTTTTGTTTTGCTTTCTTGTTTTTTGTTTTTTTGCTTTCTTGTTTTGTTTTTTTTTGTATATAAACACGCATACAAGGACATCCGAACATGTATACACAAAAATACATACACGCACGTAATTTTTTTTTTTTTTTTTTTTGTAATAATCATATTGCTCCAAGCAAGGCATTTTACTGCCACTGGTGCGCAAGGGGTTACATAGGAGGAAAGTTATGAGAAAGAGTTCCAGGAAGTGGGTAAGAGAATACTGATGAGTGAAGTGGACGGAGAAAGGTAGTGAGGTAGGCGATGACTATTGACTTTACATTTAAATTCTTGGAAATTGTAGCTGTCGGGGAAGCAAGTAAATGGAAGGGAATTCCACAGACGGGAAGTGCGAGGAAAAGAAGCTGATGGAGTAGAATTTGCATTTACATTTTATTGGTTTCACAGTAAAAGGGTGGGACCTAATTGCTAATCTTGTTTCTCGAGTAAATTTATGGATAGAGAATATACATAATGAGAATATGCGTATTTACATACACATACCAATATATGCAAACATACGCATACACGTTAGCAAGTAAAATAAAAATATCAATATGCCTACTGGCACGAAAGACTATATACATGCATACACTCCTAAACTTCAACATACTACTTTGGACCTTACTTGAGCTAGAAGGGCGGTTGGATCTGATGAACCGACTAGTCACGTCAAGCCTTAAGTCAGACTAACAAAACAAAATCCGCTCACATTTACTATATCAAACATTAAACTGACTAAGTAAGCATTGGCTGTAAGGTCAATCAGATTGGGAACAAAGGAATCGGACAAGGATGTCGCAACCTCTGAAGGAAGCCCATACTTGGGTAGACGATTCCGAATATAACAGGGCGTTTGAAACCATCTCCACGTTTGAGTATACTAGTCATGTAGTCCTGAAGGTATTAGGTGAATGAGATTCCCTTCCACCGCGTTACCTCACCCATATGGGCCTCCGGGGTGGATGGGGAGCATGACTACTGAATAATAATAATAATAACACAAAAATTGTCTTGTTGCCCACACACGAAGGGGAATGTTAGAGGAGATAGAAAAAACATTAAATGGAGTCATAACAACACACCTGCCTTAGGTTTTCCTACAGACTTGGTAGGTAGTGCGACCATAGCAGAAATCGAATTATAATGAAAAATGATGTAATGGTAATAAAGTATGATCACAAAAGTCAAATTACACGTTGATATAGACACAGAAAGTAGAATCTTCCGCCATTGTCCCTTCATCCATCTTGGTTAAGCACACACACACACACACTTTTGAGATAAGAAATCTGTGAGTACAACCAAAATAAAATTAGAAGTTTTGATCTTATTGTGACTTTACCTTCTCTCGGGACGATCTTTAAATTACTCAATTTTTGTGGTTGGATGGATTATTCGATCCCTTTGCTTTAAGTCCCATCTTATCACACGTTATGTGCGTATCATAACCTTCTCAATCCCTTCTCTCCCTACTCTTTACCTCCGCTCTTCCCTCCCCCTCCTTCCCCCTCCTCCCCTCCTCCCCCTCCTCCTCCCCTCCTCCCCTCCCCCTCCTCCCCCTCCCCCTCCCCTCCCCTCCCCTCCTCCCTCCCTCCCTCCCTCCCTCCTCCCTCCCTCCTCCTCCTCCTCCTCCTCCTCCTCCTCCTCCTCCTCCTCCTCCTCCTCCTCCTCCTCCTCCTCCTCCTTCCTTCTCTCCTCCTCCTCCTCTCTTCCTTCTCCTCCTCCTCCTCTCCGTTCCTTCTCTCCTCCTCCTCTCGTTCCTTCTCTCCTCCTCCTCTCCTTCCTTCTCTCCTCCTCCTCTCGTTCCTTCTCTCCTCCTTCTCTCGTTCCTTCTCTCGTTCTCTCCTCCTTCTCTCCTCCTCCTCCTCTCCTCCTCCTCCTCTCCTCCTCCTCCTCTCCTCCTCCTCTTGGTCATTTCAACACTCAGAATCTATTTACTTTCTTGCAGATGGTTATCGTCCCAACCCCACGTCTTAAGCTGAGATAAAACACTTCGGCTGATTTTTGTTAAGTGTGGCACAGGGTTCGAGTCGGAGTTTTTTTCCTAAGCAGGCAGTCACGTGATATCAAGCGGCTTGGTCTCTGCGTCCCAACCGCAATTCCATCTGCGGCTTCGGCCGGATTCTCTTCAACTCGCCCTCGTTTATATGGACCTCCATCCAAAACCGGTCTGGGGAATGATTGTTTTGGGGAAATCGTTGATTTCGAAGATTCTTTTTCAATTCGGGTTTTATTTCTTTCCGTGAGTAGCAGTCAAAAGTATCGATTTGCCTAATTAACTCCTTCCTTCATTGACATCTCACACCAACGCTCTTCAAAGGACGTGAACAATTTCTCCGCCTTCTATAGTTTTCCACTGCTGTTCACCATCTCGGGCCTCCTCCGGCAGATTCGATTCGACGGTCTCGGGTCGCATTCACTTGCGGTCATTAATTAAATTTAATCATTTCGTATTTCTCCCGCGCAAGGAAAATTTTGTTTCTCACTTAGTTTTGCCAGAAGACTTCGTCGATTTTTGTCAGTCATTAATTTCTTAATTCACAAAGAAATTCTTATGCTCTAACCCTGTCTACAGTGCAATTTCGTTCGTTATTTTCTCGGCTGGCCATATATTTTTACTAGCAGTATAGCCCGGCGTTGCTCGGGTGTAATGAAAGCTTTAAAACTAATCCATGGTCCTGGAGCTCAGATTCAGCCTAAAGAATATTCGAAATAAAATAATTGCAACAATTTACCAATCGCCCGGCGTTGCTCGCGCACCCAAAATATATATATATATATATATATATATATATATATATATATATACACACACACACACTGGCAGTATAGACCGGCGTTGCTCGGATGCAATGAAAGCTTTAAAACTAATCCATGGTCCTGGAGCTCAGACTCTTTGGACGTTGGCACGAAAGACTAAAAAGCAATAGTTGTTTCCAGTTAAAGCGAAATCGTAGACTGAAAGAAAAATGAATGGATGTAAGTCAAATTTTGATTTCCTGGTAGCGATATCAAATTTTCTGCACTATTGTAAGGACTGTAACCTTGAAACTTCTAAATATCGTTTCTTATGTCTTTGTCTATTAGTATATCAAATTTGATTAAAATCAGACCACTCCTTCTATAACCCGAGTTTTTCGATATTTATCGGGGGGATCTCGACACAAAACCTAGCTAAGAACACTCGCAGACGCTTATAGTACAACTGTGTAAATTTTCAAGAAAATCGGTTCAGCCGTTTCGGACTCTATAGGTATCGAACACACACTAAGTTCCCTTTATAAATAAGTTTAGATTAGATTTAGATCATTTCAAATTTCGCTTGTATAAGATTCTCTATCTTGTCCTGTGCTTTGATAACTTACAGGATCCATTAATCAACTGTCCAAATTCACCAGATGGCATCTCTCGCACTTTACCCTTATCTGTGGGAAATCTTTTTTAGGTTTTAGATTTCACTTTTTCTAAATGTTGTGGGATCACCCCTTTGTATAATAATGGACCCAACTGAGTGTACATATAACTCTGCCGTTCTCTCTATAGACAGGATTATAAGTTGTAATGATCCAAGTCGAGATTCCCAACCTCCCCAGTTTGTTTTGGCCTTCTTTTATCTCGGCTGGTTCAGCCTTTTATTATCCCATTCCATTAAGTTTTTACACCTCACACTCTCTTAGCGAGTGTGCTTCTTGATTTCGCCGTTTGGCGGAATACAGCGGCCACTCTTTTTTTTTTCTGGGATGGACGGGTCTTACTAACATTGTTTACTATTTTATTTTAAAAAGATTTGTATTTTTAGTTTATTTTTGGGTTCATCCGCCTCCCATCGTTTCATCTTTCATTAAATGTTTTAAATTATATTTTATATTGTATATAATTACATTTTTATTGCTATGGGTTTTCCCCCCTTTTTAGGTGTCCCTTGTAAGTTTGTGGTATTGTGGTGTATGAAGGATTGGAAGCAGATGGGTGGGTTCTTTTGGTGATTGTGCAAATTGTAATGAGTGCATGGGTCGTGATAGTGTTTAGCTAAGTATAGGATAGTTAGGTGTGTACCAACCTCTGCCCCTCCCCTTTTCGGCCATGTGCCATAATTTTGTATTTTTATACAGAATAAATATTGAGTTGTAAGTTGTAATGTGAGAGTTTGGTTGAGTTATAAGTTAGTGCTGAGTAGGTTAGATTTATATTATTTTGAAAAGATTTGTTGTATTTTTAGTCTGTTTTTCATTTCACCCCCTTCCATAATTTCATTATGTTTTAAATATATTATTGTACATAAATGCATTTTTATTGTCCTGGGTTTGTTTCCCATTTTTTTAGGTGCCTCTTGTAAATTTGTAGTATTGTGGCGTATGAAGGATTGGGAGGTGATGGATTGGTTCTTATGGTGAATGGGCAATGTGTAATGAGTGAATGGGTCGTGATAGTGTTTAGCTAGGTATAGGATAGCTAGTGAGTACCAACCTCTACCCCTCCCCTTTTGGCCTTGTGCCATAATTCAATGTATTTTACACGAATAAATATTGAGTTGGTTGGATATAGAATCCGTTACCCGGACATACTATTACACCTCAAGACTGTATATATTTATTTCTACTAATAGTATTCCTAAATTGACTAACCCCGGTTCCAGTTTGTATATTTCGTTCAATATAACTTACATTTTCTATCTCGATCGCCCAAGCGTGTATTACGTATGGTACTTAGCTGACTACCATTTTAGTACTCTTTCTATTAGGTTGCATTTATAAGATACTTATAAAATATCGAGCTTCATATTGGTTTTCATCCCTTTTTGTCTAAGGATATGAAAGATAATAATGGCTTCTCAATTGTCTTCAATCTCTGAGCGGAAAGCATTATAAAGTATATATATTTAAGGTTCACACTCCACCCACGTCTATTGAACAGGTTAAGAGGCTCATCCCTTGTTCCCTGCTTAGGATGTGGTTTCCGGCCGTAAAATCTCCCAACATAATTTATTTAAACTCTTTAAAAATACTTTTATGAAACATAATTTGGTTTAATAAGACGCCCGTTAGGTGGTAGGGTTTCAGGTCTTCAAAAGTTCGGACACAATCTCATTCTTCCTCTTCATTTATTTCTGTTTTGTTTGGTTTTGAATTTTTGTTTTGGGGGGTTTTTTGTTTGTTTATTTTGTTTGTTTGTTTGTTTTGCTTTTGTCTGTTTGTTTGTTTTGCTTTTGTCTGTTTTTGTTTCGTTTGTTTTGCTTTTGTCTGTTTTTGTTTCGTTTGTTTTGCTTTTGTCTGTTTTTGTTTCGTTTGCTTTTGTCTGTCTGTTTTTGTTTCGTTTGCTTTTGTCTGTCTGTTTTTGTTTCGTTTGCTTTTGTCTGTCTGTTTTTGTTTCGTTTGCTTTTGTCTGTCTGTTTTTGTTTCGTTTGCTTTTGTCTGTCTGTTTTTGTTTCGTTTGCTTTTGTCTGTCTGTTTTTGTTTTTCGTTTCGTTTGCTTTTGTTTCTTTTGTTTGTCTGTTTTTGTTTCGTTTGCTTTTGTTTGTCTGTTTTTGTTTTTCGTTTGCTTTTGTTTGTCTGTTTTTGTTTCGTTTGCTTTTGTTTGTCTTTGCTTTTGTTTTGTTTGCTTTTGTTTGTCTGTTTTGTTTCGTTTGCTTTTGTTTTGTCTGCTTTTGTTTCGTTTGCTTTTGTTTTGTCTGCTTTTGTTTCGTTTGCTTTTGTTTTGTCTGCTTTTGTTTCGTTTGCTTTTGTTTTGTCTGCTTTTGTTTCGTTTGCTTTTGTTTTGTCTGCTTTTGTTTTGTTTCTTTTGTTTTGTTTGCTTTTGTTTTGTCTGCTTTTGTTTCGTTTGCTTTTGTTTTGTCTGCTTTTGTTTCGTTTGCTTTTGTTTTGTCTGCTTTTGTTTCGTTTGCTTTTGTTTTGTCTGCTTTTGTTTCGTTTGCTTTTGTTTTGTCTGCTGCTTTTGTTTCGTTTTTCACTTAGACATTAGTTTTGTAAATCTTCCAAATTCATATACTGATTTTTTTCAAGGACACATTGCTCAGAAGATAAAAGCGTTGGTTGAATTCAATACCTGGCTACAAAGAGCTGAAGTTAAAGGGAGATATCTAATACTGGGACGACAGACACACGACACGTGGAACTAAGGATGAATGAAATAATGCTTAAGTTCTTCTGAAGAATTACCTGAAAGGCATTGTTTCAAAACCTGAGGAGAGAAATACAATTTTTGATTAAGGAATGAAACTTTAGTTTCCTAAATAAAAGGTTCATTAGAATGAATAAATTCCACTCATCATCTTCAAAGAATTATAAAGTAATTCAAAAATGAAACAGGAGAGAGACGAGGAGATTTGTGTGTGTGTATAATATATAATGTAGTAACGAAAGTGTGTGCGTTCTTATATATTATTTATATTTATATATCATTTATATATATAAAGTAATTAATATAGAAATCCACTTTGAAAAAAAAAAGTTATATTTTGGTGGAATACATTTATTCTTACAACCTTAACGGCAAAAGTGTCAGTCAATCAAAACCCTTGTCTAGACTGCATTTCCGTTGATGTATCCATTATTGTTACCAAATTATTCTGTAAGTTTTCTCTGTGTTCCATCATTTTCTAAAACAAAAATGAAAGAAAACATTTTATATTTTTTATCTGACTGAAAGAGACCTTTTGAGTGCGATTTTTATTTCGATTCACAATGCATTTTTCTAGTTTTTTCCGAGAACTCATAGGTAAAAAAAAATTAATATCTATTCATTTAAAATTCTTAAACTCATTTTATTTTATTCTAATGCAATTCTTAATATATCATGCAAGTTTTTAATATTTATTGAATTATTAAAAATTTAAATATTAATTCAATTATTTTAATATCCATTCAATTATTATTCTTTAATAATATAAAATAAATTATTAAATATATGTAAATTAATAATTTTTTTATGAAGAACTTTTTTTTAAACATATTCTAAGATGCACATTTTTCAATGTTTACGTATGACATTTACTTCATTACGTTTATTTAATAGATTTTTTCTTAAATTTAATATATTGTTTTCATATAAACACAAGGGACATGGGTCGTTTAAAGGCTTACATATTCTAGCTTCTTTTAGATACCAATAATATTTCGATTGGGATGTTCTGTATTTATTATTAAATGAAGATATGTATTGATAATTTTTTTTTTTTTTTTTTTTTTTTTTTTTTTTAGAGAGATTTTAGTCCTACCCACATAAATCTTTACATTACTAGGGTTTCCCATAAAAGAGTAATACATTCATAGACAATGGATTCTGTAAGGCACCTGTTTTCCAAAGAACATTCTATAGTGTTTCTAGAATTATGGTTAATTTCAGTTATTGGATAATTCTTATTTTCAGTTTGATTTTAATTCCTATTTTCAGTTTGATTTTAATTCCTATTTTCAGTTTGATTTTAATTCCTATTTTCAGTTTGATTTTAATTCCTATTTTCAGTTTGATTTTAATTCCTATTTTCAGTTTGATTTTAATTCCTATTTTCAGTTTGATTTTAATTCCTATTTTCAGTTTGATTTTAATTCCTATTTTCAGTTTGATTTTAATTCCTATTTTCAGTTTGATTTTAATTCCTTTTAATTTTCAGTTTGATTTTAATTCTTATTTTCAGTTTGATTTTAATTCTTATTTTCAGTTTGATTTTAATTATTTTCGATATGTTTTTTATAAGTTTTTTTATAAATATTTTAATTATTCATACAACTTTAAAATTAAGTTAAAGTATTTTTATTGAAAATCTTAATGGATTATTATTCGGACAGTGTTTCTTAATCAAAGCGAGAATTTTTTCCTAGTTTACTGCTAAGAATTTAATTGAAAGAGGGGTGTATAAATATTTTTATTCCAATTTTTTTTCCTTCTGGGGTTAGGTCTTTTCATTTGCATATTTAATATTTGGGTTTTTTATATCCATTATTTTTAAGGCAGTATCATAAAAATTACTATGCTTATTAAACTCTTCTTCGTTTGCTGAATTTGTACTAATTCTATATTTTATGGATGAGAGTACATGTTTAATAATGGTGGAGGATGGTTAGATTTTGGGTGGATATATAAGATTTGTAGTATTTTTATATGGTTGGTATATATACTTTTCTAAATCTAAAGTCACATCGGGGAAATTTGCTTTTTTCTATCTATATTAATAGTCAATTATAAATTAAGGTTTTGAATTCTTTATTATCTTTCTAATTTTATCTATTTTAAAATGTGTGGCATTCCTCGCAATTATAAGGCTATCATCCCTGTATAATCCACTATCTTCAGTATTTATATCCGCATAAACTGTAAGATTGTATAGCGCAACTAAGCCAACCAGATTTGAAGACTCGGCAGTGTCTAAAGATCCCATTGTTATATCAAAGATATTTTCCTTGGAATTAATTTTCTCCACTTTAAGCGTAGATATACATCAACATAGGTATTAATCAGGTGTGACTAGAACAGTGCTCAATGCTGTATAATAGAGTAAAAATATATACTAACTAGCAGTATAGCCCGGCGTTGCTCGGGTGTAATCAAAACTTTAAAACTAATCCATGGTCCTGGAGCTCAGACTCTTTGGGCGTTGGCACGAAATACTAAAAAGCAACAGTTGTTTCCAGTTAAAGCGAAACCGTAGACTGAAAGAAAAATGAATGGATGTAAGTCAAATTTCGATTTCCTGGTATCGATATCAAATGTTTTTTTCGTCGTAAACTGAATTTTGAAGTCTAAATAAGTCCTCTGAGTAAATGGTATCATGGCTGAGGCTAAGAACTACAATTATACCTACTTAGAGCCAAACCCGAAGCAAAAACTAAAATAAAATGGCTGAAAAAATACAGATATACAGGCAGATAAACAGACACACGTACAAACATCTTGCTTATATATATATATATATATATATATATATATAATTATCGATTTTCTGCACTATTGTAAGAACTGCAACCTTGAAACTTCTGAATATAGTTTCTTATGTCTTTGTCTACTAGTATATCAAATTTGATTAAAATCGGACCCAATTTTTTTTTCGATTTTCGATATTTATCGGGGGAGGGTACCTTGACACAAAACCTAGCTAAGAACACTGGCAGACGCTTATAGTACAACTGTGTAAATTTTCAAGAAAATCGGTTCAGCCGTTTCGGAGTCTATAGGTAACGGACACACACACAGTTCCATTTATAAATAAGATTAGACAATAAATAAATAATACCCTACCTTTATTATACTAAGCGCATTGTGATAGCCTTCAAATAGCCATACTCCATATATGTATGTAAAAATTAAGACAAACACGTTATTCCATCTGGAATAACACGTGTCTGTCCTAATTCGTATGTATGTATGTGTGTGTATCTCTCTCTCTCTCTCTCTCTCTCTCATCATTCTTCTCTTACTTCTCTCTCCCTCTCATATTCTCTCTTATTCTCTCTCTCTCTCATATTCTCTCTTATTCTCTCTCTCTCTCATATTCTCTCTTTCTCTCTCTCTCTCTCATATTCTCTCTTATTCTCTCTCTCTCATATTCTCTCTCTCTCATATTCTCTCTTATTCTCTCTCTCTCATATTCTCTCTCTCTCATATTCTCTCTTATTCTCTCTCTCTCATATTCTCTCTTACTTCTCTCTATTCTCTCTTATTCTCTCTCTCTTCTCTCTCTCTCTCTTCTCTTCTCTCTCTTATTCTCTCTCTCTCTCTCTCTTATCTTCTCTCTCTCTCATATTCTCTCTCTCTCTATATTCTCTTTCTCTCTCATATCTCTCTCTCTCATATCTCTCATATTCTCTCTCTCATATCTCTCATATTCTCTCTCTCATATTCTCTCTCATATTCTCTCTCTCATATTCTCTCTCTCATATTCTCTCTCCTGTAGTTTAGTTCTTAGAGCCGAACAATCCAGACTATCCACACATACGATTCGATTATCGTAATAAAGGCTTGTGCCTAACCAACCACACTTTTGCAAAAGCTGGTGACACATTCTGTCGCAAAGTCCCTAAACGATCTTCCTCAGGTTTTGAATTCAGAGTTCCTTGGCTTGTTACCAACTAAGGCTATAGGAACCAGTTTGTTTTGACATTTATTTATTCATTAATCCAACAGATTTTATTATCCTTGGCAATGCCAATTCGCTTTCTGATCTCCGTGTCGCACTTCCCGTCCTCTGTCATAACACTTCCCAAGTATTTAAGTTTTTTGCATCTGTTTGGCATTTTGGGATCCTCTTTATTGATTACCATGCATTAAGTTTTCTTTTAGTTTCTATGTAGTCCTTTTCTTTCCACTTTCTTTAACTACTTTCGGTAAGAAGTCTTGTAGTTTCTTTTCTGTACCTGCTAGTTTTCTTCTAGTTTATATATAGTCCTTTTCTTTCTCCCTGACGATCCGTTTAGGAGAAACCTAGGTAGATTCGTCTGGCTTATTAGGTTCTATTAAGTTCGCTCTACTTTTGTATTGAGCACTTTCTGTTAGATGGTTACTCGTGTCGGTTTTTTTCTTTCTTCTTTGGGCTGATTTTTGTCCGAACACTTTCGACAGACTTTCATGTCCTAAGCTCTTTCTTTTAAAACTGTTTCTACCTTCGTTCGAAAGTTTTCGAGACGAAAAAAAAAAAAAATATATATATATATATATATATATATATAATATAATCACGTATATATATATATATATATATATAATCGATTTTGATTTTGTAACCTCCTCTTTCACTGAGTTTCTTTTCTCGTCTGTGTAACTCTTTCATTCACTTGCTTCCTTGATAGCTACAATCTCCAAAAATTTAAATGCAACGTCAATTGCCTTCTATCTATTTGAATCCTATCCTCTTTTCTCTTTTCTTCAAACCTACCCATGTACCCAGTTTTTTTTTCCTCTCACTTTCTCTGTAAACTCTTGCCCAATAGTGGTGGTTCAGTTTTGCTAGGACTAAAATTATACACATACTAGCGGAACCCGTGAAATTTCCAGGGAAGGATAATTTTAATTTCCTGGGAAAAATTTTACTTTGTCATACTACAAATGATAGTAACGTCTTCAAACATAAAGGTATTGGATAATAAAATAACGATAACACAGAGTGTAATTTTATTAAAATATCTATAAAAAGTAATGTTCATAGAAGCTACTTTACTGTAATCTTATATTAAGCGGCGTATGCACAGACAATAACCAAAATATACTATTTGTGAGAAATTTTGAAAGAATTTTTTTTTTATTACTGAAAAATCATGGCTCCTGTGTCCATTGTAAACAGAAAAAATTAACTGAGTAATGGCCAAGGGTGTAGAGGCCAGAACTTTCGTTATTAGGTCGCGGAATACAACATCGAACCTACCTATTTTTACTATATTGTACAGTACACACAATTACTGCTACAACCATCAGCTTAAGCTGCTACTGATACGGTAATGCTATAGGCTCTCTCCTTCTACTCTCTCACTCTTTGCTACCCTTCCGTTTGGCAAAGGTGAGAGAAAGGCTGAGGAGAGTAGCGTTTATAGATTATAAAAAGATGGAGCGAAGGAAAAGCTCGTGTAGAGAGTAAGTGTGTTATCTTTCTTCAGTAGCGTAACTGACGGAGTAACTAAGGAAGGAACAAGCAGAATTATTATGTGATAGTGATGTAAATCCAACAAAAATTATAAAAAGCGCTTAGCAACTGGAAAACCAACATAAATAGGGGAGCAAAGAAAATAACTAAGGAACTAAAAATAGATGGGGTATTAATTTTATATAAGAAACAGGCGTTCATCGCCATCAAAGACCACAAATAAAATTTCAAAAACAACCTACAATACAGATTATTAGACCCTTCAAAAATCTACATAGGTAGAATTAGCAAAATTATCCTTAAAAGAGCTTCTACATTCACTAAGAACGCCTTAGGCATGAACCAATGGAAGAACACAGCTGAAGCAATTGGTTGGTTCTCAAAAAAATTAAAATGGATTGCACTTTCATCCAGTTTGATATTTGTGTCTTCTATCCATCCATATTTATTTTATCAATGCTGTGGTATACCACAAAGCCATCCTTTGTGAAATTAAGAAAAACTACAAAATGGTGCCTAGTCACTGGGAAACCAAATAAAAATAAATAAATAAAAGGACCTTAAAATAGATGAGTCCTGATTTTACATAAGCAATAAGCGTTCATCACAATTAAAGACCATTTAAACATAATTTCACAAACAACCTACAATACAGATTATTAGACCCTTCAAAAATCTACATAGGTAGAATTAGCAAAATTATCCTTGAAAGAGCTTCTGCATTCACTAAGAACGCCTTAGGCATGAACCAATGGAAGAACACAGCTGAAGCAATTGGTTGGTTCTCAAAAAAAGTAAAATGGATTGCACTTTCATCCAGTTTGATATTTGTGTCTTCTATCCATCCATATTTGAAAAACTCTTAACCACAGTCTTATATCTTGCTAAAAGTTACTGGCCCATCAGAAACCAAAACATCAAACATTTAGATTTATTTACATTCTCTGGAATATAAATGCATAGAATTTTTTCTTTTTTTTTTTTTAATAATCATATCGCCCCAATCAAGGCAGTTTACTGCCACTGTTTTGCAGGGGGTTACATAAGAGGAAAGTTATGAGAAAGAGTAACAAATTATAAGGGGGTTGAAAGTGGGTAAGAGAAAGATAACTGTGGCCATAAAGTGAGGGATCAATTTATATATTGATTGTAATATAACATGGAACCCCCACTTTATATTTACATAATAATTTCTTGTCTGTTAAGCCGTAGGAAACGAATCAATCAGTCGGTGAAATACTGATTAGCTACACATGCATGTCTTTTAGATTTATTTACATTCTCTGGGATATAAATATATAGAAACTATCCTGGATACAAAGTGAGGGATCAGTTTATATATTGCTTGTTATATGGAATTGATCCCCCATTTTATATCCACATAATTTCTTGTCTTTTTAGAAGCTGTAGAAAAGGAATCAATGAAATACTGATTAGCTACACAGGCATGTCTTTTAGATTTATTTACATTCTCTGAAATATAAATATATAGATTTTTTTTTTTTTTTTTTAGAATCATATCACCCCAAGCAAGGCATTTTACTGCCACTGTTTTTCAGGGGGTTACATAGGATGAAAGTTATGAGAAAGAGTTACAGGGGGTGTCAGGAAGAGGGTAAGAGAAGGATGAGAATACTGATGAGTGTGTGGTGGATGGAGAAAGGAGCATGAGAGAGAGGATGCAGGTTAGTGAGACAGGAGATGACTATTGACTTTACATTTGAATTCTTGGAGATTGTAGCTGTCAGGAAAGTAAGTAAGCGGAAGGGAATTCCACAGGCGGGAAGTGCGAGAAGTGCTGATGAAGTAGAATTTGCGTTTACATTTTATTGGTTTCACAGTAAAAGGGTGGGACCTAGTTGCTAATCTTGTGGCTCGAGTAAATTCACGCATAGTGGGCCCCAGAGAGCTAAGTTAATCAGAGCAGAAGCCGTGAAAATATTTGTAGAAGAGACTGGATAAGACAAGCAAATATTATTTTATCAATACAGACGTATACTACAAAGCCATTCTCTGTGAAATTAAGAAAAACTGCAAAAAGGTGCCTAGTAACTGGGAAACCAATATAAGCAGGGAAGCCAAAATAAATTTTTAAGGACCTTAAAATAGATGAGTCCTGATTTTACATAAGCAATATGCATTCATCAAAATTAAAGACCATTAAACACAATTTCACAAACAACCTGGCTTACGGCCATATCACGTTGAATACACCGGTTCTCGCTCGATCGATCACCGACGTTGAGCCTGGTCAGTACTTAGATGGGTGACCGCTTGGGAATCCCAGGTGCTGTAAGTGTATAGTGACGAATGTGCGTTGTGGTGTAGTGGATATCGGCTCGGAAAGTGAAATCGGTGAGCCGAGTTCGAATTCCAGTTGAATACCCTGCATTCACTTAAGCACTGGTACCCTTGGGAAAGTTATTAATCTGTCCCCTCCGTCCAGTTATGGGTTAAATAACAGGGTAGGACTTAGGGACCCTGTCCTTAAAACCAAATCCCAATGAATTCTTCTTTTCGAAAAGAAAAAAGTATTACTAGACACAAAACTCATATAAAAACAATGAATTGTTAAAAGTAAAAGCAGTAAAATACTAAATAAAATTTAGTTGGCAATAAATGACCCGCCGAGGTTGATATGCCATAAAAACAACAAACCTACAATACAGATTATTAAACCTTCCCAAAAACTACATAAGAATTAGCAAAATTATCCTTGAAAGAGCTTCTGCATTCACTAAGAATGCCTTCGGCATTAACCAATGGAAGAACACAGTCAAGACAATTTATTGGTTCACAAAAATAAACATGAAATGAATTGCAGTTTCCTCAAGTTTTGTATTTGTGTCTTCTATCCATCCATAACTGAAAAACTGAACCGCAACCTTAAATTTGGCTAAAAATTACTACCACATCAGGCACAAAGATTTTTGGGCCTGTTTGATGTTGATATGTATTTTATTTTACGATGAATGCCTGTGGATTAGAAAAAGGCCTGATTTCTGTATCTCCAAGGGGGCGCATGATTCTGCAGAGGCCTGCAATTTAGTAGGACTCTTTTTGCTCTAGAATCTTAGGCTCATCTTCGATTTATATAACACTGGGCTTTACCGAGACAATGGATTGATAATCCTCCGCAAAACTAATCCACAAAAACAAAACTGATAAACTCAGAAAGGATCTGATAAAAATTTGTCAAAGACCGCGATCTTAACATTATCACCATAACTAACGCTAAAGTTGTAAATTTCTTAGATGTTACCTTCGACCTGAACAATGGTCTGTACAAACCGTACACTAAGGACGCATATAACCATACATACATCAACAGGGAATCAAATCGCCACCAGAGTATCACCAACAACCTACACAAACCAATCGAATTTCGTTTAAGTACCAACTCTAACAATAAGGAAATTTTTGACTATTCTAAAATTAAATACATTAATGCTTTAGGAAAAAGTAAACTCAACACTAGGTTAGAATATTCCGTTAAAAACAAGGTAGACAAAAATAAACAGAAATTACGTATATGTAACATCATTTGGTTTAACCCACCCTTCAACCGTAATGTCCAAACAAGCATTGGTAAAAACTTCCTTAACTGAAATTCACCCACACTAAAACAAATCTTTAACAAAATAATTTTTAAAGTCAGTTATAGTTGCGTTAAAAACATAAATATATTTTACAACATAATGCTATGATATCAAATAAATATTTGGCCCAAATAAACATCCGTCACTTAACTAATAACGAAAATGACCCTTCTAAAAATAACTGCAACTGCTGAAGAAATAAAACCTGCCCATTGAATGGCCAATGTATGTCCGAAAGTATTGTTTCTAGAGCTCGAATTCATTCGGATGATAAATTTTACTTTGAAAGCAATTCTAACTGGTGGAAGATAAGATTTGGCAACCATGTGTTGTCTTTAAACAACAGTAAATACAGCAAAAGTACTGCTTTACCCATACATTACTGGAAATTAAAAAAACAACAACCATCCAATTATAACCTGGAATTTCGTAGCTAAATCCAACACTTACAATGGAAAAAGTGGTAAATATAATCTATGCCTTTTAGGGAAACTTGTCATCTTAAACCATATCAATAATCTTAATTTGCTTAATAAAAAAAAAGTGATTTAATGACCACATGCTGTCATAGAAAAATACTTAAATTCTTAGACCATATATATATATATATATATATATATATATATATATATATATGGTGTAGATATAGAAGCTATTATTTAATTATTTATTAACTACATAATCGAACACTACGAGATAATGTCAGAATATCTAAAAAGGGACAGATATTTTTAAAAAACCTCTTCCCCCCCCAACCCCTTTTTTTACTTTCCAAATCGACGTGTCAACAGTCTGACTGACTTATGTAGAGAATCTCTGAGTTGACACCCGTTCTTACGCGTGCTCTTTGGTTATATGTTGCGTGTATATATATATATATATATATATATTGTGTATTTTGGTAGCATTGTTTCATTGAATAATATAGACAAGTTCTGTCTATTTTGTGTAAGATCCGTTCGTCTGATCTGATTAGCTTGATAGTGTTATCATGGAAAGACAAGAAATCACAATAATTGTTGATTTTTTTTTATCAGGTCTGAGCTTTCGGCTTACATAAGCCATTATCAAAGGATGAACATTTAATGTTCAGTGAACATGGAACATTTAAATTATTATTAACAAAATGGACCTGTCTAATTTTCTCCGTATAACTCCACTCTGTTAATAATAATTTAAATGTTCTATGTTCACTGTATATTAAATGTTCATCCTTTGATAATGGCTTATGTAAGCCGAAAGCTCAGACCTGATAAAAAAATCAACAATTACTGCGATTTCTTGTCGTCTTATCAAGCTAATCAGATCATACGAACGGATCTTACACAAAATAGACAGAACTTGTCTATATTATTCAATGAAACCTGTATTTATTTATATATATATAATGTGTGTGTGTTGGTTTAACTGACGTAATGAATAATTTTTTTTCTTTAATTTTTTCACTTTTAAGGGGAGGGCGATCTTTATTTTTATTTGTTTGGGGGGGGGGGGTCTTTATTTGTGAATTTCATTCGTGTAAGAACTTCTGTACAATAAAGACGGAAGCTGACGATGGTTCGCCTGAAATAGGCCTATACTTCCGCTTAACCATGGAGTAACGTGTCTGTCTTATTTTTACATATATTTGCTCTATATGTATTTATATAAATATATATTTAGAGCTCTTCTACCACTTTATGTACAGGATACTCCTTTGGATTCTTCTGTATCAACACCACATGTTATATATATATATATATATATATATATATATATATATATATAATACACACACACACCAGATTTTTGCAGCCATCCCTCCACCACCATGAATTTCAGCTGATGCCAGTAAGCGCAAATTTTGACGAACCTTACATATTTTTTATCTATACGTTTATGTCTGTTAAAGCCTAACTAAAAGTGTGTTGTGTCCTTCCACGACGTTGGCATACACGGTTCTTCACAATTTACACCTCGCCGGATTTTGAACAGGAGTAGAGGTTTATCTTTTGTTTCCTGTTTAGACGAAACTGGAGACCCAATCCTATAGTGTTCTCATTCTCTTTTACGCCCAGTAGCTTCTTGCATCATAGTGGCATTATCGCCTTTCTTGGGGTGAAAAAGATTTTGGTGTTTTGTAATTCTAAATAAAATTGTCTTTGTTATCTCTCTTAAACCTTGTTCCTTCACCCATTTACTCAAGCTCGATAAGTATATGCTTTGTCTTGAACCTGTCCTCCGAGTGTAAATTTTCCAGGCCGTCTTTCTCCGTCACGCGCCCCGAGTGTCCGTTTTCCAGGCCGTCTTTCTCCGTCACGCGCCCCGAGTGTCCGTTTTCCAGGCCGTCTTTCTCCGCCACGCGCCCCGAGTGTCCGTTTTCCAGGCCGTCTTTCTCCGCCACGCGCCCCGAGTGTCCGTTTTCCAGGCCGTCTTTCTCCGCCACGCGCCCCGAGTGTCCGTTTTCCAGGCCGTCTTTCTCCGCCACGCGCCCCGAGTGTCCGTTTTCCAGGCCGTCTTTCTCCGCCACGCGCCCCGAGTGTCCGTTTTCCAGGCCGTCTTTCTCCGCCACGCGCCCCGAGTGTCCGTTTTCCAGGCCGTCTTTCTCCGCCACGCGCCCCGAGTGTCCGTTTTCCAGGCCGTCTTTCTCCGCCACGCGCCCCGAGTGTCCGTTTTCCAGGCCGTCTTTCTCCGTCACGCTTTTTAATTACATGATGCCGAAGCATTAAATGATCCTAACACCAAGAAATTTCAATGGAAACGCTCTAAATAACCTCTCTGAAGATGGCTCATGTGAGCCGAAAGCTTAGAAGCAAATTAATAAAAAAATTATCCAAATGTTGGAGAATTTTTGTCTTTATTTTCAACTGAAATTAAATCCAAAATACAACGTTTAGAACGGCTCATGATTAAACATAAAAGACATTCATTGTCTCTTATATTTAACAGCATATGTTTAGAAAATTATTTGCTGCCTCGACACACTAAATAAATATAATATATTTTACTCATCCACATACAAGCCTGTTTCGCTGTATCACAAGCTCATCAGTGTGGCTATATATATATATATATGTGTGTGTGTGTGTGTGTGTATATGTATGTTTCATTAAATAATATAGACAAGTTTGTTGATTTATTTTATGTAAATTTTTTTCATATCGTCTGATAAGCTTAATAGCATTATTGCTGAAAGAGGAAATAAAATCACAATATTGATACATGTTTTTATTTAATCCTTTCGGAGCTTTCGGCTTACACCAGCCATTATCAAAGATGAAAATAGTGTTGGTTGTAACGAGCAGTTCACGGACGGACGATAGTAGTAGTCGTCTATTTTGTTTGTATGAAGGATTGGCGAACACGTGCGTGCATGCTGGAAGCGAAAATCGCACTACAGCTTGTGGCGTCTCACATGACCACACGAGAGTTGGGGCGAGAAGTATTAAGTATGGAAAGCCATAGGGATAACCAATCGCTCCTATATTATGCTCTCATTACGATTGAGCTCTCTGGAGAAGAAAATTTTAAAAACAGTTTCCACTTCGGCTATAATGCATGACTCTTCAGAAATGAATTGAGTTCTCTCTGTGACTGGCGTTTGTATACACTGCTTACATACAAGACGTTAAAATTTTCCTTCTCTGACCCCATGCGCCGAAGGCTTAGGAAGTAGACTCCGACTGATACCAAATCGGTCGAGTTTTCGATCCCGGCCAGAAGCAGGTGGATATGTCTGGCCACACTGAGCTGTGATACAGCAAAACAGGCTTGTATGTGGATGACTAATATATATATATATATATATATATATATATATATATATAAATCCATTTGTAAACGAGTTATTACGCGACCTAGGTTTCTACCATAAGTGGTGTCTTCAGGCGATTTTTACTAATTTTACCGTCTTTTTTAACGGTAAAATCAGATATTAAAAATCGCCTAAAGACGCCAGTCCTAGTAGAAACCTAGGTCGCGTAATAACTCGTTTACAAATGGAAAATATTCAAAGTTCTACAATATAATTGTATTGAACACTTTTTTTAATACAAATTGCACTGGTCTAACCCTATTATGACCAAAAACTAAGTATTAAACACACACACACACACACACACACTGATCGAATTAACTAAATTCTTCTAACTTGTAGATAGACTTAATGGGGTCTTACAAATCTATTCAAACTATTTTTTCTTTTTTTTTTCTTTTTAGAGACTGACACAAGTTTTTGCCCCCACCTTTTTCTGTACTCACTATTCTTTTCTTCCCATGTATATTTTATAAGCTTCCTTATCTCTTCCCCCCGCTTTTTTTCTCTTAGCTTCTCTGTCATCTTCGTTTGTTTCTTTGCAAACCACCCCCGGACTCCTTCCACCTGCGTTTCTTTTTTTTTTTTTTTTTTATTATCCTTCTTTTCTTTCTTTCCTTCCTTTCACAACTTTATCCAAAAACCTCCCGGGTTCGATCCTCTCATTGTATGTCGGCTTTTCGTGTCGGCCATCTTCGCTTTTTCTTTTTTTTTTTCAACCTCTACCTGCAGCCATAACGAACCACTCCGTCATCACGGACGACATAGTGCGGCGCGCGAAGTGGCCACCCTAATTTCTCAGCCTCTCTTCTACCCCTTTGAAGTATTTCCTTTTCGAATTCTATTTCCGACGTATTGATGACAAATTGTGAAACATTTCTCTCCTTGTCTCCAGAAAGTCACCGTTACGACCAATGGCCGTATTGACAGCCGGACAAGGGAGTGACTCTTGTTTAGATAATGTTGACTTTTAGCTTTCATGGTTGGGAGGAAGTATTTTCTATCGATAGAAATGGTGTTCAGGGTCTTACGGTGAGTCTCTCTTTTTTATTTTTTTATTTATTTATTTTTTTTTTTTTCTCGAATAAAGTAAGAATATAGGGATGAAGGCGGTTACCTTCGAACAATGGAGGTGATAGAAAAATCGTCCGGACAACGATATAAAGGAGAAGAAATAGATAGTTGCTGATAGACTGGGGAGTGGCCGGTCGACACAAGCAAAAAAAATATATATATATATATCCCCGCAAAACTAGAACGTGGAGGAGGGGGAAGAAACGCTTGTGAATCTTAAATAACAAGTGTCAACTTCATCACAATTGTAGATGATGGAGTAACGTGTGCTGGATGTGAACAGTGATGAATAGGGATTATCAAAAAGAGGTGAAAAAGAATTTGCTAATCACAAATGCATACAAATTCCGACAAAGAAAATGTCTTCTTTTTTTTTTTATTCATTTTTTTTTTTTCTTAAATTATTTTTTCTTCAATTATTTTCTTACTTTCTGACTAGCTTGCTCGGCAATCATCGCTTGTTTATATGCCGTATATAATCCCCCCCCCTCACGTTTCTCTTTTTCCTTCTATCGTTATTCATCTCTCCTTAGTGTGTGGATGTATATCATTCTCCACATTGATCAATCAATCAAAGGCTGTTCACATTGATGTGGAACCCATCTTTGCCTCATTTCCCTCGTCCATCTCTAGTATATAATGAGAGTGGCGTGTATAGCCAACGTGCTTCCCTGTCTTATAAACTTTAACTTTTATTCGCTACCCTCCTCTTCTTGACTTACAGGTAAAGTTTCTGTTTAGACATTTTGTCTATATGTATCTCAGCTTTTTTGTGCGTATATATATATATATATATATATATATATATATATTCTCTCTGTCTCCTCTTTCTATCTCCCTCTCTCTCCTCCTCCTTTTTTCCTTCCCGTTCTGTCTCCTCTCTCCCTCTCTCCTCCTCCTCCTTTTTTCCTTCCCGTTCTGTCTCCTCTCTCCCTCTCTCTCCTCCTTTTTTCCTTCCCGTTCTGTCTCCTCTCTCCCTCTCTCTCCTCCTTTTTTCCTTCCCGTTCTGTCTCCTCCTCTTCCTATCTCCCTATCTCTCCTCATTTTTACCTCTCCGTTCTGTCCTTCCCTTTCCTTTCTTTCCTTTTCTCCTCCTCTTTCCTTGTTTCTACCGTTCTTTTCTCCTTTCTCTCGTCTCTCTCCCCTCTCTTCAGGTTTTGTAATAAACACATGCACACAAAATATATATATATATATATATATATATATATATATATATATCCATCCTCCTTCCCTTTGTGGCTCTTCCCTTCATCCTTTCTGTCTTCCCCTCCTCCTTTTTTTCTCCTTTCCTTTACCGCTCTTTTCTTCTCTCTTTCCCTTCTATCTCTCTGTCTCTTTCCCTTCTATCTCTCTGTCTCTTTCCCTTCTATCTCTCTGTCTCTTTCCCTTCTATCTCTCTGTCTCTTTCCCTTCTATCTCTCTGTCTCTTTCCCTTCCATCTCTCTCTGTCTCTTCCCCTTCCATCTCTCTCTGTCTCTTCCCCTTCCATCTCTCTCTGTCTTTCGTAATAAACACACACGTCGACTCACACTTTGTCCTCCAACTTATAAACTATATCTCCTATCTCTCTCTCTCTCATAGATATATATATATATATATAATTTTCTCCTTCCCTTCGTAGCTCCCCTTCTTCCTTTCTGTCTCCCCCTTTGTCCTTTCTTTTCTCATTTCCTCATTGTTTGTACTGCTCTTTTTTCATACCATCTTTCCTTCATTCTGTCTCTTTCCCACACTCTCTTTCGTAATAACACACACATCGACTCACTCTTTGTCCTCCAACGTCTTCCATCCTATCGACTATATCTTCTATCTCTCTCGCATATATATATATATATCACACAGGTAAAGGTGCGTTTCATTTGACGTTTTAAAAAGTCCCAGAAGTTTTAACTGAAAAGAAAAAAAAATACCCCAAGGAAATGTCCAGGATGTTATTGCGACTGTCGCTCCGTCCACTAAAAGAGTAAAGTTTCGGACGAGGAGTGGTGTGTTTATTTGTACCCCAGCCACGACGAATCAAACGACCCAACTAGCAATCAGTGTGTTTGTGTTTATGGGGAAATTTTATGAATAAGTTAATAAAAGTCGCACTGTAGATCTGATTCGATGCCCATTGTGGCTCAAGCAATGGACTTAACGTAGAGATCGAACCTATATTCATTGTCGTTATCCACACCAAGGAATTCTACATCCACTCCCTTGGAAAAGAAAAAAAAACTGAATCGAATTTAGTTTGGCTTGTTGTTTAAAAAGAATTCATGTCAATAGAAATTAGGGAAGATCTAACACCCGAGGTTACGGTCGGTGCACTCTTTATATAATCGGCGTGGAACTGTAGTCGACAAGCTAGTCTGAGAGTGTTATCACGAGTTCAATCCCTGGTCACCGTTTGAAGTTTTAAACGGGCAACACTTAACTCCTCGAAAAGGAAATGGTCATTAAATCAAATTTAAGTCTTTTGGCTTTTTATTTGACTTATTAATAAAGCCATTTGGTTTCGTAAATTGTTTCAGTAAAATGTGAAAGAATAATAGTTTAAAAATATTCTTTAGCGGTATATCAACAACTCACGGGTTATTTAATGCCGAAATTTATTTTTCATGAAAGTATTAACTTTCTTTGCGAAAATTGCTGGTAATTTTTTGAATATATATATTTCCCTCCCTTCCTTCCTTTTTCTTTCTTATCTCCCACTTTTTTCCGTGTTGCTTAACCTTACTCATTTCAACACGCCGTCTGTTAATTTTTAAGTTACAATTCTGTTTTCGTTGTTTTGTGAACCCAGACGATGTCAATTTTTTCTTTTCTTGTTTATTTGTTTTTATTTTGTTTTATCTTTTTCTTTCTTTTTTATTTTCTTTTTTAATTTCTTTGCAAATCTATTTAAAAAGGAAAATTAGACTGATTTTTCTCCAGTTTCTGAAAGGATTTTTCGGTTGCTGAGGTGATGTTATCCCCAGTGGGGATTTTCATATCGAAATGGTCATTCAACATCATTGAATTAATCCTTTATTAATTTATATTTGCTCTGTAATATTTTATTACATGGAGCTCTCTTCCTGTATCATTTTTTAATATTAAAATATTTTGAATATTAATTAGGATCGGGTTTTTGGAATTTACCTTCCTGCTTTTTTCCCTTGGATTAAAGTATCTGATTTAAAATAATATATATATGTATATATATATATTTCTTTTTTATTCATATCACCCCGGACAAGGCGGTAAGGCCACTGGTGTGCAGGGGGCTACATGAGAGTGAAAAGATTGGGAAAGAGCCGGAAACCACATCCTAAACAGGGAACAAGGGATGAGCCTCTACACCTGTTCAATAGACGCGGGTGGAGTGTGAAACGGGCGATAGTTCAGTCTATCTACTCCAATTGCATTTTTACGAAAGAAATATATTTTTATATTTTCATAGTATTTTGAACCCAGTTTTAGGGGTTTACTATTTGCGTATATTTAGGGTCCTAACAGGTGCTACCACCATGGGTCTGGGTGGCCCTGGGAACAACATCAATTTAGGGGTGGTTCCATCCTCCTCAAAATCAGAGGCCGAGTGCAGTTAAGTCATACACGGGACTTAAAGAAAAACAAAATATTATGAATTTTCTCTACCATATTTTTTTTAACGGGGGTGGTGTGCTTCGTCATGAATTGTCGTCGTCCTGCGGCCTTGGCCGAGACAGAACTCACTACACCCCTCCAGTATTCACTGTGCATTTGGAACCCTGGCGAAGTTTATAGCGAAATTCATAATCTTATCAAATAGCTGAATACTTGATGCTTCGCCAGAGCTACCAAAGGTGTTTTATTGTGACACCAACACTAGATGGGTTGCCTCCAGGCTCCATCCTGTTATTTAACCCATAACTGGAGGGAAGTGATGGATTAACCCTCTAGGGCCATTCGTATCATATTTGATACAGTATTTCCCTATAAGGAAACATTTGGTATTTCCCTATAAGGAAACATTTGGTATTCATTGACTGAGCAGTCAGTACTGCTTTCATTTGAAATTTATAAAATATTTATCTTAAAAAATTTTTCAGGAAAATATTTCTTTCAAGGCTTGTTTTCATACTGTATCAAATATGATACGAATGGCCCGAGAGGGTTAATACCTTTCCTAAGGGTACCAGTGCTTAAGTGAATGCAGGGTACTCAACTGGAATTCGAACTCAGCTCACCGATTTCTCTTTCCAAGCCGACATCCACTACACCACAACGCACATCCGTCACTCTTTCTTTAAAGAGGGTTCCAATTAAGTAAACCTGAGATCTTTAGGTGGGGTCATGTGGCCTGAAACACTTGAAAATCAAAGTTATTTTCTACACTATAGTCCGGATTGTGCTGTGTTGTAATGGATATAGACTCTGAATGAGAAATCTGACAGCCGGGGTCCTCGGCATGACGATAAACTGCATCCGGCAGCAAAGCCTCTGATTGGGAGGTTGTGGGGAGCATGGAACCACCTCTTAATTGCTGTGTCCCCAGGTCCACCCTGACCCGGAGTGGGAGCACCTGTTAGGATCCCTGCTAGTTAACCCCTCCCCCAAACTGGGGTCAAAACACTATGAAAGTATAAAAATAGACTTCTATAGAAATATATACATAAAAATAGACTTTTATAGAAAAATATACATTTTTGAAGGAAAAATATTAACAATAAAACATTTTTGAAGGAAAAATATTAGCAATAAAACATTTTTGAAGAAAAAATATTACCATAACACATTTTTGAAGGAAAAAAATTCTCAGCAAAACATTTTTAATACAAAACTAGAACACATTTTCAGTTTTCTAAAATAAAAAAAGAATATAAACAAAAAAAGTTTATTAAAATGTAACTAACTCAACTTCTCACTATAGCTGAACATTAAAAAAAAATTACCTTAAAACCCCACATTTTGGCATTAAATAACCCACAGAGGTGTTGATATGCCGTTAAACAAACTCAGTCTGATAACCAAGTTCGAATTCCATTTGAAATCGTTTCATTTTACTTGAGAAAGTTATTAATCTATCTCTTCTCCTCTATGGATTGAATAGCAGGACAGATTGGGTTCTGTAGCCTTGGTTGGCAACCAGTCTGTCACAGGAAAAATAGTAACCTAGTGCAGGAAAATCTACCTCGAAAGAGACATGATCGCCCAAGCGTGTATCACCAATGACACTTGACTGAGTGAATATAATAGTTGGAAACAAAGCTTCTCTTGGGCTTAAAGTGAGGGATCTGTTTTCTGTTGTTAGGAAGTAAGAACCTCGTAGAATTAGTACACATTCGGAAACGAATACAATTAAGACTTCTGTTGGATCTAAAGTGGGGGATCTGTTTTTTATTGTTCTAAAGTAATACACTGATCCCTCACTAATTACTATCTATTAATATAATCCATCTCTTCTCCCTCCAGCTATGGGTTGAATAGCAGGATAGATTGCTACCGCAGAAAGAAATGGCAACCTCATGCGGGAAAATCTTCTGCCTACTCGGTCATGTCTTGAAAGAGACATGATCTCCCAAGCGTGTATCACTTATGACAAGTAACTGATTGATAAAAGAAAAAATAAGAAAAAAGGTCTGCATATTAGAAAAACCAATCAATAAAAACTAAACATTTCCTGATCGTTGTATTCAATGTGCGTTGCGATGCAGTGGATATGGACTCGGGGAGCCGAGTTCGAACTCCGGTTGAATTTCTTGCTTTCACTTAAGCACAAATACTTTTGGGAAAGGTATTAATCCATCTTTTCCCTTTAGTTATGGGTTAACTTATTGAACGGATTGGGTTCTATAGCCTTGGATGGCAACCAATCTACTGCAGAAAGCAATGGCGACTGCCCAGTCAGTTAGACATGATCGCCCAAGCGTGTATCACGTATGGCACTTAACTGACTGACTGAATATAATAGTTGGAAACATGATTAAAGTTTCTACTGGGCATAAAGTGGGGGATTGGTTTTATATTGTTACGAAGTAATAAACTGATCCCCCACTAATTACTACTTAATAATATACATCTCTTCTCCCTCAAGCTATGAGTCAAATAACAGGACAGATTGGGTTCTACAGCCTTGGCTGGCAAGCAGTCTACTGCAGAAAGCAATGACAACCTACTGCGGGATAATCTTCTGCTCAGTCAGTCATGTTTCTTTTGAGACATGATCGTCCAAAGCGTGTATCACGTATGGTACTTAACTGACTTATTATTTATGGGTGAAAGTGCTCACTATCAGAGATAAAAATCAAGATAAAAAAATTTAATAAAAACGTGAACATGGAGATCAGCACCGAGCAGCGAGAATCATGCCTGAACGCAATTTTTATGTCATAAAGAATGTGTTCAAGCATGAAACCGACTGTCGCCGCTCGGTGTTGATTTCAGTGTCCACGAGTAACGCAAGGACGAACACAAGACCGCATTCGCGTAAACACGTACGGGGGCGGAAAAATTAACCAATGATAAGTGCATACAAAAATAAAAATCGAGCAATATGTGTAGTCAACTGCTGAAAAGCCCCTGAATAGGGGACGGGCCGGTCTGTCTACGAAACTCTGGAGTCGGGATACTAAAGGTAACATCAGCTTGATGACAAATATAAATTTCATTTATTTATATATATATATATATATGAATTGAATTATTTTGGGAACTGGCGTGCGTATACACAGCTTGTGTATAACACCTTAAAAGTTGCCTTCTCAAATTCCATGCGCCTATGGTTAAGGGGTTAGCGATCCCGACTGACACCAAATCGGTCAAGTTTTGATCCCGGCTAGAAGTAAGCGGATATCTAGCCACAATGACGAGCTGTGATACAGCGAAACAGGCTTGTATGTGGGTGACTAATACACACACACACACACACACACACATATATATATATATATATATATATATAATGTCATCCGCAGACAGATCTCTTTCGCTGTATCACAGCTCATCAGAAGGAGGCAGACTTTTTAGCGTTTATATTATCATTATACACGCCGAATATTTGTTGAATTACTTCATTTTTGGTCATAATAAAATTAAACCAGTACACAGTTGTGTTAAAGTGTTCAATGCAACTATATTGTAGACATGTGATTGAACCATCTGGTCTTAAATGTTTTCTACATTTAAAATTGAAAACTTAAGAAATTGTACAAAATTGGCTAACCACGTGTGGAAATGGAAATTAAAATATGTAAAAGACCCAGACATAACGTGGAGTATACTGAAAACAGCCAAACCTGACAACGGAGGCAAAATATGTAGACTGTGCCAGGGCGAAAAGTTAGCGATTATGTTATTTCCAAACAAAAATGAATTACTGAATGAAAGAACAGAAATTATGAGTCAGTGTAACCAAACCATAAAATAATTAGTCATACCACCATGGCTAAAAACGTTATTTCTTCTTATTTTCAAAATTGTGCGTTCAAAAAATCCCCGTTACATGAGCGTTCTTATAAAAAAAAAAAAAAAAAAAAAAAAAAAACTAGCAGTATAGCCCGGCGTTGCTCGGGTGTAATTAAAGCTGTAAAACTAATCCATGGTCCTGGAGCTCAGACTCTTGAGACGTTGGCACGAAAGACTATAAAAAGCAATAGTTGTTTCCAGTTAAACGAAACCGTAGACTGAAAGAAAATGAATGGATATAAGTCAAATTTTGATTTCCTGTTATCGATATCAAATTTTCTGCACTATTGTAAGAACTGCAACCTTGAAACTTCTGAATATCGTTTCTTATGTCTTTGTCTACGAGTGTATCAAATTTGATTAAAATCGGACCACTCCTTCTATAACCCGTTTTTTTTTTTTCGATTATCGATTTTCGATATTTAACGGGGGTACCTCGACACAAAACCTAACTAAGAACACTCGCAGACGCTTATAGTACAACTGTGTAAATTTTCAAGAAAATCGGTTCTGCCGTTTCGGTGTCTATAGGTAACGGATACACACACACACAAAGTTCCATTTATAAATAAGTTTAGATAAAAACATTTAAAAAATAATCAGTTTTTGTAAGTCGCCTGAAGACACCACATGGTAGAAACCTAGGTCGCGTAATAACTCGTTTACAAATGAAGAATATATAATGAATGTTATATCATTACAAAAATAGTCATTTTGCTACGACACTACTCGTGCCTGATAAGCGATGGTGCTGATTTCAAATTGAAGAGTTTAAACAGGTTAAAACTGACCAAATCCCCTCAATTAGGGAGACATTATTACATAATCTGTAGTGACTAATCAACATACAATACAAATTACTTGATAAGATACGGGCCGTGTCAAAATAAATTAGCTACTTTTGTAGTGATATTATTACATATTATTCGCTCTACTTTGTATGGAGCACTTAAGAATTTTTTTTTTTTTTTTTTACTCAGAATTTTATTCCATCCATAACCTACCTTATACTTGTTTTATATAAGATATTTAGGTAGCAAGTATTTATTCCAAATGTTTGACTTAAAGAACAGACAAGGTTTGTTCAATTTTTATACTAATTTCCGAAGGTGTTGAGTATCATGCTAAAAATTGTCTCAAGGTCGGCAGCGAGGTTCGTTTTGTCACCCTCACCAGATTTTTGATAGAGGCGAGAGTAAAACTGTGGTGTCGTCAGCGTACATGCCTACTTGGGATTTAAAGCGTCGGGGAGATCGTTAGTGTAGATCAGAAAGAACGTTGAACCTAGGATGTTCGTTTAATACTACCTTCAACGTGCGATTAGAGAGGAATGAATGGGTTAGGTCAAACAAATGTCCAGTTATACCATAGCTCCGCAGTTTGCGTAGAAGGCCAGCATGCCAGACTCTGGCGAACGCTTTGGAAATATCCAAGGTTCGAGCTTCGCCATTCTTGTCGAGAGCCTGTATATTTATATGTATAAAATTACATATAGTTACAAGCATTTAATACGATTATTTACTATTCGATTTAAAAAAAAACATCTAAACTTATTTATAAAGGGAACATTGTGTGTTTGTGTGTGTGTGTGTGTGTCCATTACCCATAGACTCCGAAACGGCTGAACCGATTTTCTTGAAAATTTACACAGTTGTTCTATAAGCGTCTGCAAGTGTTCTTAGCTAGGTTTTGTGTCGAGGTACCCCCGATAAATATCGAAAGTCGATAATCGAAAAAATCAGGTTATAGAAGGAGTGGTCCGATTTTAATCAAATTTGATACACTCATAGACAAAGACATAAGAAACGATATTCAGAAAGTTTCAAGTTTGCATAAAATCGATAATATATATATATATATATATATATATAAGGCAAGATGTTTGTGTGTGTCTGTTTATCTGTCAGTATTTTTTCAACCCTTTTATTTTAGTTTTTGTTTTTGGTTTGGCTCTAAGTAGGTATAATTGTAGTTCTCAGCCATTTACTCAGAGGACTTATTTAGCCTTCAAAATTCAGTTTACGACGAAAAAACTTATATGATATCGATACCAGGAAATCACAATTTGACTTGCATCCATTCATTTTTCTTTCAGTCTATGGTTTCGCTTTATCTGGAAACAACTATTGCTTTTTAGTGTTTCGTGCCAACGTCCAAAGAGTCTGAACTCCAGGACCATGAATTAGTTTTAAAGCTTTGATTACACCCGAACAACGCCGGGCTATACTGCTAGTATAAAATAAAGACACTAATTACTGTGAGAAAGATTATATTAATTCGAAAAAGAGATCAAATAAAAAAAGCAATTGCAACTGACCATTGTTCGCTCCTGTCTTTTTAGTTAAAAGGTGCGTACGTATATTATGCAAAGAATTACACAGCATTAAGCAAACACTTGTTAACAATGGATTTCTTAAGTCCGTCATTGATCAACAAATTTAAATATATCTAAATAAACTTAATACCTCCAACAATATTAATAATACTAATTTGAATTTGAAAAATACACCATTTAGATGGGGTTAGGACATATCATCAGTGATGTTACCCTGGTTCATTGACGGTTTCGGTCCTTTAAAAACATATCTTCTCCCCAGGTTGAACCAGCCAAGGTTGATCGGGCCCCGGCCTGTGTCCTAATCTCTATTTGCTACGTTATTGGAATACAAGATGTTTTGGTTGCACAGAAGTGGAAATATTTCTTGAATAAGGTCGACCACCAATATATGAATGTCCAGTGA
The DNA here is from genome assembly GCA_037127315.1 of Ascarosepion bandense. NCBI lineage: Eukaryota > Metazoa > Mollusca > Cephalopoda > Sepiida > Sepiidae > Ascarosepion > Ascarosepion bandense. The sequence goes on from JBBBDQ010001803.1 coordinate 912,979, forward strand.
TGATAATGTGTACATGGTTCCAGTAAATATCCGGAAATATATAAATTAAAATAAATTGATTTTCGTGATATTAATGTGGAGATGAATGGCTAAAATAGCTAAATGACTAGATAGTAAAAAAATCATTGAATCTACTAAAATAAATACATAAATTACGATATGGAAGATACCATTCCATAGGGATGAAGGAATATGCCTATTAAAAAATCGAAAATCGTACCGAATACGGTTGATATGTAAATAACTAGAATAAAAAAAAACGAATGCTATTAGTGTAATATTTCTAATTTAAAAAAAAAAAACTACGGAGATTGTAAAGATGAATGACTAGATAAAAACTGAAACAAAATACAAAAGTAAAGCGAATGATATTAATGAAATATCTGGGATTAAAATAAAATAAAATATGATTGATATGAATAGATAAATGAATAGATAAAAAAAAATCGTCGCATTTGGTGACATTAATATAGACTGTTTCATTTCCTCGCCATGGTTTTTGGTCAATCGGACACTACCGTTATTTTGTCCCGTCCACGTATTATTTCGGCATATCCAAATCCACCTGGATGACCCCAGAGTTGCATCTAGGATTGTTTGAGTCATTTTCCTTTTATTTTGAACCCTGTAATTCCCATTTTATTGAAGGTCAAATTTAAAGATTTCCCAGCGAAACCCCTCACCAATTTTGCTTGCCATCCTCGTCTTCTACACTCATCCACCAGTTCTTTGTATTTGTTCATTTTGTGTTGGTGTGCAACTTCCATGTTCTCTTCCCATGGGACTGTTAGTTCCCACAGAATAATCTGTTTTGTTAAATTCGAAAACAAGACCATATCTGATCGTAAGGAAGTACTTAGAATATGTTCTGGTAACCTCAGTCGACATCCTAGGTCTACTATGAGTTGCCAATCTGAAGCTGAGGAACGTACACATCTTGTGGGTCTCTTACATACTGTTTGTTTTTTGTTTTTTTTTCACCCGCCCTTACAAACTTAATTTTCTCTTTCTTTGGGTTAAATTTCGAACTCCGGATGGCTGTGCTGAATATTTCGGTTAGTTTCTTTAAAACTTTATCATGACACCAGCGATATCTCCCATCACTTAATGCCTAATAATAATAGTGTACGTCAAAATAAACGTAACACTATTAAGTTATACTATTGCAACCAAATGCATAATTATAAACAAGATGGAAAAACTCTCAAAAACATAATACGTAGAAACGTTAAACCAATAAATAATAATCAAATTAAGCTCATCATATATTATAAAAATTTAAAACAATTGACCTGATATTCTCTAATAACCCTACAACCACACAACTAAATCCTCAACAGAAAACCAATGTAGTGTATCAATTTACATGCTCGTTCAGAGATTGGATCTCTGGTACTAATAATAAACCCACTACATATATTGGTTTTACTACAACCACGCACTCCCGTAGACTTACTTGTCACCTTTGGGATCAGAGTTTAATTAAACATTTCTTACAAAAACATAAACATGTAGACAATATCACAGATTTTAGTCAACAATACAATAATCCTTACTCATACACACAGTAAAAAGAACCTTCAGATATTGAAGGCCATCTACATTAAATCCAAACAACCAACACTTAATAAAACCACGTTTAAATCTGGTCATAACACATTACATTGCATTTAAATATATGGTTCTGTTAACATTTCGAGCTCTCACGCCGTGTGACGTCATAGAACCGCATTAGAACTGCGTTTGCTATTTGGTAACAGTTATCGTTGCTTAGCAAAGTTTTATGTCAAAACAAGATAGAATCATCTTTGATGGTGGATGTTTTGATGTTAACGCCCCTGTAACCTCTCTGAAGATGGCTCATGTGAGCCGAAAGCTTAGAACTAACATAATAAAAAAAATATCCAAATTTTGGAGAGCTTTTTTCTTTATTTTCACCTGAAATTAAAGCACAAATACGATGTTTAAAACGGCTCATAATTAAACATGAGACATTCATTGTCTCTTATATCTAAACTTATT
>JBBBDQ010001803.1:930000-957500 GCA_037127315.1 Ascarosepion bandense
TAACTCGCATCCTTTATTTCAAACACTCTTCCCATCTACCCAACCCTCATTCTCTGTATCCCTACCCGTCTATCACCCTCCTTCTGACATTTCTTATATCTAACCACTCTTTCTCATCACCTTCCCCTATGTAACCCCTTGCGCAATAGTGACAGCGGACACGCTTTGCTTGAGGTGAAATGATTTTCGGGTTTCAATCCAGGGTTAAAAGCAATCTGAGTTTAACCATAGTGATGAGCTGTGATACAGCGAAACAGATCTGTCTGCGGATGACATATATATATATATATATATATATATATATGGACTGTGCTAGGGTATAGCTTGTGAATACCAGTATGCAGGGAAACAAAGCTGGCATCTTTTAACCTCTATACACATTCACACAACTCTCTTAACACAATATACTCTACCCTTGCCACATCACATGGAATGATTGCATTGAATTCATAGCTGAATCTTCTGCTAGGAATTTTGTTTAAGCTTTCGCATATTTTTCACTTATATAAATCTACCATCCAATCCTTTTGTAATATGAACCTTATAATTACATAGTGCATGAATCTCTGGGTCATGCGATTGGTAGTGAGATGTATAGTAATTTTGTTATTGCAGTGGTTTTCATCTGCCATTTCACTTCCTTATTGTGTGTGTGTGTGTCTGTCTGTATGTATGTATATATATATATATATATATATATATATATATATATTAACGAAATTTGGTTATAAGCAACCGACAATTTGTAATGAATTTGTAAAAATAATGTTCAAAATAATTCATTAAAAATTGTCGGTTGCTTATAACCAAGTTTCGTTAAAATTCGTTAATTTCCGTAACATGTTTACATTTGTTGACATTACGATACATTTCAGAGCAGATATGGTTTGTTTACGATAGATCGAAAATTGTGTTATATGAGCATGATAAAAACCTCGTCTGATCAAGAGGTTATCCGTGGTTAAGACGGTACCAGATCAAATGGTATGCTTCCCCTATGTAAATAGGGGTCGCAGGTTCGAATGCTGCTGGGTAGCACACATTTTCGTAATAAAAATTTATCGTAAATAATCAGGCCGGTAGATAAAAATATAAAAATACTGTTTAATTAAAAACAGAATATCTACTTAAAAATACGAGTATCGGTAAAAATAATGTTCAAAATAATTCACACACACATACATACACACATATATATATATATATATATATATATATATATATAGAGAGAGAGAGAGAAAAAGAGAAATTCTTTTATGCCTCATCGGTATGTTGGGCTTGTACAAAATGGTTTCTGTTTTAGTTTTTTTTTTTTTTTTTTTTTTTTTTTTGTTGAAATTTTCAAGTTTATATTTATACAACCACAATTCTATTTTGTTCCGTTACTTTTAACCAACTTTGAGGCAACTTCATTATTCCTTCCTCTCAGAAACTTGGTATCTGTTTATGGCCCAGCTACGGACAAATAGTTAATTATAGCAAATGATAGTGCAACTGAAATGACCAACAAGACAATGTAGGTAAAAAAAGAAAAAAAACCAAGAAGTAAATGAAAGAAAAATTTATTCACAGCAGTCGAAACAATAACAGAAAAATTTCTCTTTATTTTTTTTGTTTTTTTGTTTTTCATTTTTTTGTTTTTTTTCTCAAGAAGACTTAAAATAGCATCAGGGGAAAATATCTTAAAATAAACGAAATCATTTGTATTTGTTTCTTCATTTTATTTCTGGTAACTAATCACAAAGACAATGTGTGGCGGAATTATTTCCTTGACAGAAATCATCAAAAGAAAAAAAAAGGGGGGTGGAGGTGTCAATTCAATGTTGGAAGTTTTCTGAAGTTACTTCCCTTGTACATCAAAAATCAACTAATTGATTTTTTTTTCCCTTCCCTTAATTTTTTTTATAATACAAATAGATTAACCAAAAGAAAAAAAAAATTGACTTCAACATTTTTCTTTTCAACAGATATCCTGCTATAATTACCCAGTTTCTTCATATTCAACCTGGATTTTAGAAGATGATAAAATGTGCACCAAACTGCTTTTTTCCTCACAACAGTGATATTTAGAATCCTCAGTCGCTACTTCAGCCATCACTTAAGAAATGACGTCATAAAGCAACAAAGGCCTGCAGTTTTAGACACACACACCAATCAATATTACCTTTACAATAAACACACACGCATTTCTTTTCTATAAATCTTATTGCTATAAATGTTACTTTTATTGGATACACGAGTTGTTGCCCCTGATTTTGTTTTGTTTTAATAAACGCTTACAAACTGGCCTAAATTTAGAAATCCCACTAAATTAAAAAAAAAAAAATCTACCTTCTACAAGAATCGAACCTGTTTCACTTTGTTTTTTTTCCAATCAGTAAAACTGTCACGCTGGTTCCTATGGCCAAAATTGGACAAGGCACTTCAATCCTTGTTGGAGGAACAATCTTAGTAGAGTAGAGTAAGACTTCTCAAGTTCAGGCTGTCTGTTATCAATTTCAATTTAATAAAATAAAAAAAACGCATGTGTCCAATAAATAACTATAGCATTTATAGCAATAAGAAAAAAAATAATTTTATCTCTCAGCTGATTTGAAACTTGATATGTATCAAGACTTCTATTCCCTTCATAAACACAAAAAGACAATACTGATCTATAATGGACAATAATTCAAAATTCTTAGATAAGCAAATGTGTAACAAATTTTCTTTGACTGATGAAAGGAATTAGAAATCCCGAAACATGTTTCTTCTGACCCAAACCATCAATTATTATAGAATACATAGACAATTATCTATGTTGACAAAAATTATAATTTTTTTTTTTCAACACAGTAAATAAATGTAAAAAAAAAAAAAAAAAAAAAAAGCCAATTTTGTCACCCTTCATGCAACAAATTCTTTTAATTCATTTACATTTATACAAAATTAATTGCCTGTATGGCTAATTATAATGGTATTTTCTAACCACTTGGAACTCAATTTTCTTTGACCTCATACCACCAAAATACCTTTTCAACATATGGCATTTTAATAGCCAAAATTTTCTTGTTGCAAGAAAATTATACTATACCAGAACCAGTACACTCATGGCCGTATCTGACTACCGGGCATGGGTCCGGGCCGACCCGTGCAATGAAAAATGTCTTCGTCAGAAATCAAACTGAACAATTCACAAAGAAAGAAAAAAAATGAAGAAAACATCTGAATGAATGCAATATTTATTAATTTTGGGAGAAAAGACTGGTTATACTCAGAAAGTCCGAACCCGATTTCCTGCTTTCGTTCACGTTCTGTGCCTAATTTCCATTGGAATAGCCCAAAAAAATCCGCAAAAACAAATGACACTGATGACGTCATCGCATTGCCAACTAATAAATACGAGCAATTTTCTCTGTGCCCGGTGTTTTTTTTTTTTTTTTTGCATCAGCTACCGCCCTGAGTACACTGTTTAAATAATTATAAAACCTGCCAATGTTCTATGTTTGATCAGTTGCACCCACTTCCAAGTGATTAAAGACACCACCTTAACAATACAAAAAAAGAAATTGTTTTAAAAAATTTAATGAAAATACATCATCTCAGGCCAACAGACAACACAAAAACAACAAAAATGAAGACATTACTCAAAAAGATATATTTCCTTTTTTTTTTTTTTTTTTTTAAATCAGACAAAATGGAAAGTCAAAATACAATCTTAGCGGAAAGTTCACAAAAAGTAAAAATAAACAGTCTGAAAAATTTCCACATGGTCAACAAACCAGTTCAAAACAACTTTGTGCAACAAGTTTCATTCCCATATCATCATATTTCCAAACAAATACTAAGGCAGTAAAACTGGAGGATACTGGAATGGGTCATCTTGTTTATTCGCCCCCCCTCCCCTGTAGCCTACCTATTCATTCCTATACTGGATAGCTTGAAATAGGTATGATGATTAGAAAAACTTTTCCTAAATATTGCATCACTTAGAAATATCTATTTTTGAAAAATATTTCTTTAATATAACTCACCCATTTTTTTTTTTTTTCGAGTGGATGGGGTGGGGGGCATCAATGTTTTTGTAACTTATTTTATTTCTATTTTTAAAAGGTAGGGCTGTCAACCCTATGCAAGGTAAATTGTTTGCCAACCAAGGCTATGGAACCCAATCTGGCCTGCTATTTAACCCATAGCTGATAGGGGAAGTGATCAATTCATAGATTTCCCAAGGGTATTTGCACACAAGTGAATGCAACAAATTCCTCATTCTGAGCCAATATCCACTGCACATCCGTCCACATAGAATTCTAATAAGATATAAAAAAAAAATTACTATTATCTAAGACTGATTTACTCATAATGATCAAGAAGAGAACATTAGTATAATTCCAACTCAGTTTTACTTCTTGATCCAGTGTAAGTAGGCTAAGTGAAGTCCAGTAACAGGCACAGTGGAATGAGAATTGGTTTTACCCACCCATTGATTGACTAAATTTGAAGTCAAAGTAATTATGGCATACACTTAAAGGGGGTTAATGACTACCACAATGGAATTGTGAAAATGAAGAAACATTAATTAAATACTTATGAATCTAAATATATCACACTGATCTGCCATGACCAAAGCACATTTCCATGAATGACAGTGAAAATGCTAATGTCCCCCTTTTGAAATTCATACCTTGAATTCATTTTCTCCTCTGCACATTGATTTTTAGTTTCAGGAATAATTGCTATCTTTTCATTTTTTTTTTTTTTTTTGCCCCCTAATATCAGTGTTAAAAACTCCTCTACCACTAGCAGAACAATTTATACTCTCATTATTTGAAGACTTTCAAAATCCCATGACTGATTTTGAGCCAGAAACTTGCACAAATTGTCAATTCTTCACCTGAGTGCTACAATACAAACTGACTCATGAAATTGCCAGGATATCACATGCCAAACAAAATTGCCCTTAATAGCAATTTTTTTTCAACAAATGGCACCTTCTCTTCTAGTAACAAACTGCACTGGATTACATGCTACCAGCAGCAAGGAATAACCCCTCTGACCTGACCGATTCTTTAGACATTAGAGAAATTTCTAAGACACAGGATGGCTTAGCCAGAAAAAAAAATCTACTTAGGGACAAAAAGGTGATAAACATAACTGCAAACTGATTCTAGAGTTTGAATATCTACACGTGGATTTTTCCCTGATTAAAATACTTGTGCATTTGCACACAATTTTATAAGAACCACAAATTTGCCTTAATTTTGTTGTTTATTGAGTTTGTATATTATTTTTTTTTCTCTTCATGCAGATGAAAGGATTGTGTATCCATAATTTCTATAAATGGTTATCTTGATTCCAAGTTAGTGACAAGAGATTATTTTAGAAGACACCATGTTTGAATATATGCTCCATATTCTATTTTTTTTTTTTTTTTTACATTTCTTTGATTACATCTACCAGCCTCTGCATTTAAGAGTTTTAATAAAATGCAAACCTACATTGCTCCTATGTAAGGAGAAGCAGCGATCTGATCTAGTTTGTACACAACTGTCACAAAGTGCATCACAGCAAGGTTCAATTACCTCTTTTAAAAAAAAAAAACAAGCGCACACGCACACAGCTAGACAGTGGTTTATCTTATATCAATGGAATGCAGGTTTGAACCCGACTAAAAGGAACACCTTATTGAAGACTTAAAAAAAACCCTAGCTAGTAACTGTCACTTATCAATTTCTTTTTTTTTTTTTTTTTTTTTTAAATGAATATCTACACAACCATGTGTATCCACTAAAATCCCTATTGCAGACGCCTGCTCAGGGCAACTATACTGAGCAGACCTTAGTTACAGTTTCTGGGAAAGAGTGCATTATCTAACATGAACAACAGTCTGAACAAAGCCCAACTCATGATGACTTGTGACTTCAAGCTAGCACAGCCATCAACAGCCCCCCCTCAAAGGAAGCCATCTTCACTCACAAGGCCTGGGTCAACCCATGGTATGATTTTCAGGCACTTTCTAAAACATGCCACATGCTGGGATTGCCCCCTCCAGATCGATAACATCAAGAAGCTACTTCCCAGACAAATCGACTGTGGTGAGATTCAAACCCAGGCTTCATGATCAGAAGGAAACGTTCTAACCACTCGCCCATGACCATATCACTTGCACAAATTACTCATCGCATTCAATGACTGACAGAATTAATTTTTAAGAAAGAAGAGTTGCTGAAAAGTTTAAATAATATTAAACATTAAAAAAAAAAACACGACTTGACATCTTCACTGCTACATTATTATAGAGATTTTTTTTTTTTTATCATTTCACCCCAAGCAAGGCAGAAGTGCCACAAGTGCACAGGGGGGCAACAGGGAGAAGAAAAACGTGGTACAGAGGGATTCGAGAAGGTAGAAATATATGACTGACAAACTTGTCGCCATTTTTGGTTTCAATGCAGACTACATGCATCAAACCCACCCCAATAAAAAGAAAGCAAGTCCTAATGTCTGCTCCTGTGTGTCACACTGGTGTGGAAAAAGCACTAAGCAATTTCCCCACCCTCTCCACAGATTATCAATTCTTCATGGGTTTTAAAATTTTATATATATATATATATATATATATATATATATATATATATAAGAACATGTTCATTTTTTTTTTTATCCACTACAAAGTGTACATTTTGTTTTGACATTGAAATTACAATATCTCATCAGGTGGTGTGGAAAGGAATGGAAAGCCTCTTTTCTTATATTTGGCGAGTTGTATGTGGAATGTTGGTGGAGGTTAGCTATAAGGGAATAGGTCTTATAAATTGTTTGTTAGAATTTTGAAAAAAGGGGTGGGTTGGGAATATAGTTGATTAATGAATTTAGGAATTTTGTAGACAGATTTAACATTAGAAGACGGGGGGGGAGTGTAGGTTTTATGGCCTCATGGCTAGACTTTATTGTTTGGGTTTATTAGAGGGGGAGAATAAGGAAGTGTAAAGGGGTGGGGAGGGATGGGATTGGACCTATCTTTAATGTTTATTTGTACAACTATAGAATATGTTTGTATTTAAACAGTTTTTATAAATAATCTAATTTTGTATATTTAACCTTAATTTTGAATTTAGGAAATCACTTTTTTCTATAAAACTTTAAATTAGATCACAGTTTGTTGTGTGTAATAAGTAAAATTTGATGTAAGCGTGTTGTTAATAATATAAAGGTTTATTATCTGTAAGGGGTCCTAGCTTTGGCTTTTGTAGTATTTTTTAGCATGATTGTAAGGTTAGTTCTTTAATGTGTTTGCAGTTTACTGTGGTTTCATGCCTCTGGTTTAAAAGTTTGTTGCTATTCATGTATTTATTAACTTCTATTTTTTTCTTGAAGAAAAAGGAAAGATGGTTCCTTTATTGATTTAGATGTTCTTGTTTGTTTGAGGATTTTGCATTTAACTTCAGGTGTTTTATTTTAATTTTTTTAACTTCCAAAAGTAAGACGCCATGTTTTGTTTTTCTTTGTTATTGAAGGACGAGAGGTGATTGTAAAAGCACTTTTTAAATCTGTTCATGATGTTTCCAATATACATTTTTTCATCTTTGAGATGTATATATTGTGTGTATTTTGGCAGCATTTTTTCATTAATGCAGGTTTCATTGAATAATATAGACAATTTCATACCGTCTGATATACTTGGTGATATCGTTAAAAGATAACAAAAAAATCACGGTAATTGTTGATATTTTTTATCGGGTCTAAGCTTTCGGCTCACATAAGCCATTATCAAAGAATAAATATTAACACACAGTAAACATAGAACATTTAAGTTATTAACAATGAAGAGAATTGAATTGAAAATATAAGTCCATCCCTACTGTGGCGGATGGCCGAAGACAGTGACAAAATATATATATATATATATATATATATATATATATATCTCAATGTATATTCGGATTATAAGATTGGTTTTTGCAAGTAAATATTGCATCAACAATTTTCTACATACAAGTCCTGTTTAACCTCTAGCCGGGGGAGGAAATGGATTCATGCATTTCCTAAGAGTATTTGCATGTAAGTAACGAACCTGAGTGGAATTCAAACTTGGCTCTCAAATTTATCTTTTCCAAGCCTAAGCAGTTGTTAGTATAAAATGCTAAGACCTGACTTTTCATGGTACCTTGAAAATTTGCCTCCTACTATTTGCCTCCTACTAATGGGCTTACAATGTAAGTTTCATATTTATGCATAACTATCTCTATATTGTTCAGACTGTTGTTCACATCTTTCACATTCAAAATGATTTGACTGTTGGAATTTTGAACCAAACAAATATCACCTGATAAAGGCTGGAGCATACAACGACCAATATGTCATGAATGTGACAGTAATGAGGTATTGTAACTATTTATACTGTTGTACTCATCTTACAAATTATACAAATTCTGAAGAAGGCTGAAGCATCCAATGGCTGAAATGTTATAAATAAAGTAATAAAGATGAGGGCAGGCATTAGTCTGAACAATGTCAGTCAGTTAAGTGCCAAATGTGATGTATGCGTGGACGATCATGTCTCGAAAGAAACATGACTGACTGGGCAGAAGATTATCCTGCGGTAGGTTGCCATTGCTTTCTGCAGTAGACTGGTTGCCAGTCAAGGCTATAGAACCCAATTTTCATAAGTATAAATGTCCTTTCTTTCCATTATACGGTTTCTTTTTGGCACACCCAATTGTCCACGTTTTGTAGATGTCATTACGAATTGTTTTGTAGCCATTCCGATTATTGCGTCCTTTCTCTTTTTGGAATCAATATTTGAAACTTTTTTTTTTTTTTTGTCAAATAACTGAAACCTTAAAGCAAGCCAAACGTATCTGAGAGAACATCGTCAGAAGATTGCTGCTATTAACTATATTCTGGTGCAACACAATAAAAATTGTGTGCTTAGTTAGGTTCAAATTCACTAGTAATGATCATCCACGTTCTGTCAGTTAAGTGCGATATGTGATACATGCTTGGGTGATCATGTCTCGAAAGGGACATGACGACTGGGAAGAAGATTTTCTACCCTACTCTTTAAACTATAGCTGAAGGTAGAAGAGACGGATTGTATTAATTAGTGGGAGATCAGTTTGTTACTTAATAACAATAGAAAACTGATCCCCCACTTTTTGTCCAGTAGAAGCTTTACTTATGCTTCCAACTATAATTTTCATTCAGTCATTTAAGTGCTATACGTGATACACGAGTTGGGCGATCATGTCTTGAAAGAGACATGACTGACTGAGCAGTTTTTCTATCTGCTCTTTAAACTATAGCTGAAGGTAGAAGAGACGGGTTGTATTAATTAGTGGGAGATCAGTTTATTACTTCATAACAATATAAAACTAATCCCCCACTTTATTCCCAGTAGAAGCCTTAATCATGCTTTCAACTATTATACTCAGGTATAATGGTTACGTGTTCATACAGACAGTCAGTCAGTTAAGTGCCATACGTGATACACACTTTAGGCGATCATGTCTCAAAAGAGACATGACTGACTGGGCAGAAGATTATCCTGCAGTAGTCTGCCTTTATAATGGTTGTGTCATCAGCAGAAATACTTAATTAGGAACCGATGACAGAGGAGATCATGGATCGTTGCTTCCTGCAGCAGACTGGTTGCCAGCCAAGGCTACAGAACCCAATCTGTCCTGTTATTTGACCCATAATTGGAGAGAAGAGACGGATTAATACTTTTCTAAAGGATAGTGTAAATAATTACAATACCTCATCTCAGAAATAAAACTGGTCAGATTTTGGAGAGTGGGTTGGACTTAGAACTTTTCAGCATCTCCTTGTTAATTGTCAATCAAATAATTGTTTCCATGTCACATTGAAAACAAAGTTAAGTGGAAACACTGGAAGGTTTTTTTAAAAGAAAAAAAATCTCAAATATTTCAACAATAATAAATATATATATATATATGTAAATAAAAGATAATGCAAGAATTAATTTTAAACATTAGAAAAGTCACACACACACAGTAACCATTTTTGTGCATGTGTGTGTGTATGCAGATTAGGTCAGGATTACTGGAGACCCTACTGTTGGTAAAAGTCCAGTGGCAAAGAATCAAGATAAGTGCATTTTCCCATCTCCTGATTCCAAGTCAAGGATTTTATAGCCTGTGTTCGTTTATTCCCCTCTGCCCCCCCCCCCCCATCTTTGATTTCATACAGAACATTGTGTTTTGTATGGTCCACAGTGTTCAGAGAATGACAGCCCCCTCCTTCCTTTTCTGCCTCTTTGTTTGGCCACAGGGCAGGGGGTGGGGAGATAGACACGGTGCAGTGGAACTGGCCATGTCAATGAACCCGGCTCCAAGGTTTAAAAAATATAAATTAAAAAATTTTTTAACAAATTTAGAAAATAAAATCAGTGTTTGAAAAAAAAAAAAAATTTAAGTCGTCTTTTTTATAATATTTCACCCCCAAGCAAGGCAGAAATGCCACTGATGAACAGGGGGTTACGGTGAGAGAAATAAATTAAATAGGTGATGTCAAAAAAAAAAAAAAAAAAAATGGCTGTAAATCAAGTAGATAAAAGATAGCAATTGACATTGCATTCAAACTTTTGGATATTTCACAAATTGGTCTCTGAGCTATTTTGTCAAATTGGGATGCTTTGCCTACTTCCCCCACCCCCATTCATGGAGGTTCATATGATTTCTATCTTTGTGAGCACCTTGACATGATATAATGGTTAATAAGGTTGTCTGTAAAGAACAATTACAACTGATTATTATTGACTTAAACCCTCACTGGGTGGCCCATATGTTTTTTCTTTATGCTACATCTAAACTACACTTAAAAAGACACCATATTGTTTCTGCCTTTAAATATGTTCTGTTTGTCCAACATGGAACCCTAATCCTATCTCTTTATCAGGGTACACCAGTTTGCCCACCCTTGCAGTAGACTGGTCAGTATGATTTTCATTAGGTGCCTCATGTTAGGTTAAGTAAAACTGAGTAGAGAAGCAGTATTATGCAACAATCTCCTGTCATTTGAGGCTGGAAAGCAATATTCTCAATTATACAAAGATTGGCAGGTATATCCTAATGTCTGCAGCAGTAATGGAATTGGGTATTTTGGGATAATCTTCCTCATTTCTGCCCTGTCTTGTCTCCAAATGAGACATTGCTGACCTCTGGCCAAAGGGAGGTTACCATCTCTTGTAGAAGATCTGAGAATGGGCTACAAAGACATTTTGGCAACATAAAAGAAACTTTAGACGAACTTGCTATTCATACCATTCGTTAAAGGTAACAAATTAAGTAGCCTCGGCAACACAGTCATAAATGCATGTTTCATTAAATAATATAGACAAGTTTTGTCTATTTGATGTAAATTCTTTTCATATTCTCTGATAAGCATTATCATTAAATGAAGAAAGAAAATTACAATATTAATATGTAATTTTTTAATAATCCAATCTGAGCTTTCGGCTCATATAAGCCATTTTCAAAGATTTCAATTGCATTATATATTTAAAGACAGACAAACCATAATGAAAACTGTTTTTGTTTACATGAAAGATTTCCAAGCAACAACAAACTAATGCATTTAAGATGCTGGAAGCAAATGTCGCATCACTGCTCATGACGTCACACATGACCAAGCGAGACTGCAAACAAGAAATATTAAGTATGGGAAGCCATTGGAATAAATGTTTAAATATATAATGTAATTGATATCTTTGAAAATGGCTTGAAAGTTCAGATTGGATGATTGAAAAATTATGTATCAATATTGTAATTTTCTTTCTTCATTTAATGATAATGCTATTAAGCTTATCAGAGAATATGAAAAAATTTACATAAAATAAACAAAACTTGTCTATATCTTTTAATGAAACATCTATTAATGAAAAAATGCTGCCTATATATATATATAGGTCTTGAAGGCTGTCACAATGCATTTAGTAAAATAAAGGAAGTTGGTATTGCCTATTTATTATACATTAATATTTCAAGATCAAAATCTCATCATCAGAATGGCAGAGGAGCGTGTGTCTGTCCGAGTGAGTCCGTGCTTTTCAAGGAATGGTCATTTCTGGCTGCTGCTGCTGTCATTAATTGTAGTGTGTGTCTGTCTGTCTGTTTAAGTGTGTTAGAGCGTGTGTGTATGTATATATATGTGTGTGTGTGTATGTATATATATATATATGTGTGTGTGTGTGTGTGTGTGTGTGTGTGTAATTTACAGTTGGGACCTTTTTCTGCTCTGATGATATCAGTCTACTTTAATATGTGGTTTATCTAAGTATGTGTGACCTGACCATTAGTTTGACTTTTGCCAAAGGTTGAAGAGGATTTGTTTTATTACTGTTGTTTTATCTGCTTTATCTTGTGGTATGTGCATGTCCATGACTGTGCCATGTGTGTGTGTTTATGTGCGTATATTTCTTGTAATTTATTTTACTTGATTTTGTATATGTGCATGCGTGTATGTGTTCCAGTGTATAGTGTGTTATAGGTACCTCCACTACTTCGGAGAAAAACAGCACAGCGTAATGAAAAAGGCCACAAACTTAATGAAAACAAAGTTCTATCATTGATATTATTGCTAAGATGAAAGACCATATATATATATATATATATATATATATATATATATATATATACCTGGGTTTTTTAGCTCATACAGAAATTTGGGACATTCATATTACAGTGTGACTTGAAAATTGCAAGCAATGCTGAATTCCATCTGTAAAGATGTTCTGCCACACCATCATGTTCACTCATTTGGGGAGGGGGAATATGATGATGAATGTTAGCGTGAGACTGAATATATTGACAGACAGAAGGTTTGAAATGAAGATTGATCAGCATGTACTAGCTAATAACCATCTAAGGCAGTAGGAAAATAGTTTTACTTCTGGCTCCATGATTGTAGAACAGTTAAATATTATTTACACTACTTTTGAGATATTGGTTGTGAGTTCAATCCTTGAGCCGGGCAGTGTGCACCTTCACTCAGTGGAAATGGGCAAGCAATACTAAATAAAAGTAAGCGGACAATATCCATAAACATGACCAGCAGAATAAGAATAATCTACCCCAAAAGCAGCTTTTCCTCCATAAACAAAAAGAACGTCTGCAGAGTCAAAATGCAATGATTTGTACTGCTGTTTCTATGGCAGTAAATTTTCAAGTGATTAGCATTCTTGAATTATCTAGTGATAAAATAATAGCAATAATTTTTTTTTTTTTTAATCATTTCACCCCAAGCAAGGCATTCCACTGCCACTATTGAGCATGGGGCTACATAGAAGGTAAAGGTAAAGAGAAAGAGTGGTTAGATATAGGAAATGTCAGAAGGAGGGTGATAGATGGGTAAGGGTACTGAGGATGAGGGTTGGGCAAATGGGAAGAGTGTTTGATAGAATGGGAGCAGGTTAGTGTGTTAGAAGGTGTCTATTGACCTTACATTTAAACTCCTGGGGATTGTAGCTGTTGGGGAAGCAATCATGTGGAAGGGAATTTCACAGTCTGGAGGTGCGAGAAAAGAAACTGATGGAGTAGAAGTTGCGGTTGCATTTTATCGATTTCACTGTAAAAGGGTGGGATCTAGTTGCTAATCCTTGTGCAAATTCATATCTAGGGGGCACCAAAAGAGTGTATTGACCCAGGAGTTGGAATAAAAAGCAACAAGATGAATAAAACTAGTAATGAAATAATGAGTATAATGCAAGTAATTTTTTCAAGACCATTTATATTAAGTCTAAGCAGCCGTGCTTCTGTAAGCAAAAAGAATGTCTGCAGAGTCAAAATGCAATGATTTATACTACAGATTCTGATATTTTTTATTTATATATACTTTTAAAAGATCCACTTTCAAAAGTGCTAATAAACACAGATTATCAGTATTTAATTTATGGATCTTGAAAATCAATCATTGTTAGACAGTTAGCTGTCCTATCTTGAAGAAGGGAAGTCCAGAACGCATCTTAATATTAAAGAAAGAAACAGTGCAGTTTAGACAACGGAAGAATCTCTCAGATAAAGAGAAACAATTTAGCTTGCAAAAAGGATAAAAGCCGAAGAAAATCTTTGTCTCAAGAGTATGGAGTTGTGCAAGAAATGGATAAGTCAATTTGGAGGGCAGACATTTACGCATGCAGTAGGTCAATGCCATTGGAAAAGTAAAAAATAATTTATCTTAACAAAACACTTGACCCTGAATCTAACAGGTATAGTAACTATCTCCACCCAATCAAACCAAAATGTGATGTAGTAGCCATAACAAGAAAAATTAACATCTCATCTATTTCGCTAACATAGTATCTACAAATGTATATTATTGTGAATTATACAAAGCAAAAAAGAAATTTTTTTAAATTCTTTGATCTACACATATAATTATTTTTTTAATTCATTGCAAACAACCATATCTGCTCTGAAATGTATCGTAATGTCAACAAATGTAAACATGTTACAGAAATTCAAGAATTTTAACAAAACTTGATTATAAACAACCAACAATTTGAAATGAATTGTTTGAACAGAATATCTACTTAAATACGAGTATGAGTATTGATAAAAAAAAATAATGTTCAAACAATTCATTTCAAATTGTTGGTTGTTTATAACCAAGTTTTGTTAAAATTCCTTAACTTCCATAACATGTTGACATTACGATACATTTCAGAGCAGATATGGTTGTTTGCGATGAATCAAAATTGTGTTATATAGACTTGATAAAAACATATAATCATATGTTCAGTTTCAGCACATAATATGAAATTATCAAAATTCTGCCTTTTCTTTCATTAGTAACTAATTTAGCACATATTAACTGCCATTACCTCAGATAAATAATGGCCCATTCCATTTTAATTGTAATAAAAGAAGAAAAAATATAGTTTAGAGTAAGATAAGAAAGAAAGGGAAGGCAATAGCACTCATGCCTGCTCAGTGAAATATAACACATCTTGACCATTTTGAATCTTTTCATTTGTACCCTCTTATATCTTTAAACAATGACCAGCATCCATATTTATGATTGTTACTGCAATATTTTATTAAAGTTGTTAAGCTCAAATATTTAACGATGCAATAAGAGAATTTCTATGAGTATTTTATGGTTATATAACTCAAAGAAATTCTTCAATCATTAACTTATGAATCATCAGAAGATTGAAATAGCAGTATCCGTGAAAATTCGGTTTTTCTAACAATGATAGTAGTAGTAATCATAATAGAAGTATTATCAAATGGTCAAGAGGATGACATTGATCATCTGGGCCATGTGACATGGTCAACAAAACATCAGATGATCATCAGTCTAAGTGTGTCCTTTCTCTTCATTCACCTTATGTTATAAACAACTAAAAGGTAAGGCTTTCTCTTTTCCAATCTTTTCACTTTTCTTTTTCTTATTTTCATTTTTATTTTTTTTCAATTGGAGTAGATAGACTAAACTATCGCCCGGTTCACACTCCACCCACGTCTATTGTACAGGTGTAGAGGCTCATCTGTTGTTCCCTGTTTAAGATGTGGCTTCTAGCTTTCTCTTTTCCAAATCTTTTCACTCTTGCATAGCCCCCTGCACATCAGTGGCGTTACCGCCTTGCTCGGATTGATATGATTAAAAAAAAAAACACAAACTAACAATGTCACTTTGAACACTCACCAATTCATGAGAAATTGAATGACCATATTTGCCCACCTATTGGACACAGAATCCCCCACCAAAATAAGCAACCAAAAACTTATCCTTTATCCAATACAGCAGTATCATGTAAAAAAGGGGTGTTAAGACCACGAACAATGTGGGGTTCACCAGGAATCAGTGTACGCATAGCAAATAGCTCTTAAACAAAGACTTCTAGAAGTGAACAAACATGATATCAATAAAAATATCTCTGAAAAATTCACCCAGGAAAAAAAATTAAGAAATTTATGAAATATATTTAGTCTACAGCTATATTGTGTTGAATACACCGGTTCCCATCCGATCACCAAAGTTAATAAGCAACATCAAGCCTGGTTAGTACTTAAATGGGTGACCATTTGGGAATACCAGGTGCTGTAAACCTAAGGACCAAGAATGGTACACCAGGTTTGGAGGTTGGGTGCAGGCCTAATAACCCTGCCCTGTAAAAAACAGTTTGTTACAGAAACAGCAACAAAAAGTTGCTGCCCTATGCACCATCTGGGTGTAATGGATAAACGATGATGATGATGAAATTGCACCAAAGTTTTGTTTCTTTTGTAGAAATAACATGTTACAGAAATATTTGCTTTGACTGGTGTGTGTGTGTTTATATATATATATATATGTGTGTGTGTGTTTGTGTGTGTGTGTGTGTGTTTATATGTGTGTGTGTGTGTGTGTGTGTGTGTGTGTTTATATATATATATATGTGTGTGTGTGTGTTTTGTTGATGTACAGAAATTAGAATTTGCTTTTTTGCATGTGTGCTAATAAAACCATTTACCAACACATACTATATTTGATTTTTTTTTTTTTTTTGCCTAGTACCGTATATATCACAGAAAGTAATGGCAACCTACTGCAGGAAAATCTTCAGACCCCCATCAGTCATATCTCTTTCAAGACATGATTGCCAAACATGTATCATGTATGACACTCAACTGATTGACCATACATACCAATATTCACCGATACCAGTAGATTTGGTACTGATATGAATTTAGTGTATGTGCAAAAGTTGCTCCTTGAAAAAGGACAATTTTTATTAAATGAATGAATGAATTTTTTTTTTCCAAAAAAATGTCTGGTAATTTAACCTCACTTCTATAAAAAAAAAATAAAATAAATAAAAATAAAAATGTACCACTCCCAATATTTTAAGTCAATACCATAAGTGTTTCTTTAAAGTTAGTGAGAATGTCACAGAGGTAAGGTTGTAATTTTGGATTTTTTGGTTGGTATGTGTGCATTTTTTTCCCCTAAATATTCTATATTGAAATCTGAGTGCATCTAATGCATAAGTGCAAGCAATAGGCCAGCAAATACAGTACTTAATAATTTACTTAATATTTCTATTCTTTTACGAGGGGCTTCAATATTATATTGGGCATAATGTTAACAAAAACGCTTACAGCATATCACATTGAATACATCGGTAAGTGTAAGCGCTGTAAGTGTTCAGTGACGGATGTGTGGTGTGGTGCAGTGGATATCAGATTGGAAAGAGAAATCAGTGAGCCAAGTTCGAATTCCAGTTGAGTACCCTGCATTCACTTAAGCACTGGTACCCTTGGGAGGGGTATTAATCCGTCACTTCCCTCCAGTTATAGGTTAAATAGCAGGATGGGGCCTGGAGGCAACCCATCTAGTGTTGGTGTCACAATAAAAACACCCTTGGTAGCCCTGGCGAAGCATCAAGTATTCAGCTATTTGACAAGATTATGAATTTGCTGCAAACTGCACCAGGGTTCCAAATACTCAGGGAATACTGGAGGGGTGTAGTGAGTTCTATCTCGGCTAAAGGCCGCAAGACTGTGACGAACAAAAGCAGAGGTTGAATGTCTGTTAGCTGTGCTGCCTAAGATGAACACTAGGCAACAACTGACAGGACAAAATCCATCAGTCCTTGAAAGATCACATCTCAGCATGTACTCTCTTCTGAGATAGCAATGTAACTGCTGGTTAGGTGGGCCATGCCTTGCGGACAAGTAGTGAAAAAATTCTAAAGGACATTTTCTATGTCAAATGAAAAGAGAAAAACTGATGCTCAACAGCTTCTTTAAAAGAAGTTTGTAAGCAGAAACCTCGTATTGCTAAACATCGACCTGGAAAAAACCTTACTTAACACTGCTTTTGATGGCCTAAGCAGTCGATAAGCAGTGAGTTGTTGACATAAGACCACTGGACAGAACAAGGAAAAACAACAGAAAGACACCACCATATCACTGAGGTAGGCTGTTACTTGTAACATCTGTGGTTTTTCAGGTTTGTCTCTCATATACGTCAATATAGGTCCTTTAAATATGTTGTCATAATATAGAAATATACTTATGCAATATTATTCAGGTTTGGGTTCGACTTTTGTTTCATGGCATATCAACCTCTGTGGGTTATTTAATGCCAAAAAGGTGGGGTTTTACAAGATTTTTTTTTTTTTGTCATAGTCAGAAGGCTAATCCAGTTAGATCTTAATGAAATTTTTTTTTCTTTTCTTTTCTTTTCTTTTTTTAAACTGAAAACGTCTTCCAGTTTTGTATTCATAAAAATTTTGCTGAGAATAAACATATTTTTATAGAAGGTTGTGGTAATAATCCATTTTCTTTTGTTGGTAATATTTTTCCTTCAAAAAAGTATATATATATTTTTTTTTATAAAAGTCTATTTTTCTGTGTATATTATTATAAAGTTTTATTTTATTTTTGATACTTTCATATTGTTTTTAAGAGTTTGGGGGCTAGCTATTTGCCCATAGCTGGGACCCTAACAGGTGCTACCACTTCAGGTCAGGGTGGACCTGAGAACAACATCAATTAAGAGGTGGTTCCAAGCTCCTCACAACCTCCCAATCAAAGGTCTTGTTGCCGGATGCAGTTTACCATCATGCCCAGGACCCAATATTATTCATCCATTAGTTATACCAAAAACATTTGATTTCTTCAGCTATCCAAAGTTGGAAAAAGATATGAATTTTTATCAAAGAAAACATTTGTGGCAGGTAGAACTGACAGCTATACGTTTTATAAACAGTATTTGGAACAGTCATGAAGAATCTTGCAAGACAAGGATATAAAGAATGGGAAATCTGGTTGAAAACTGAAATTATCCCAACAGCCAGTCAGTCAGTTAAGTGCCATATGTGATACAAGCTTTGGGTGATCATGTCTCGAAACAGACATGACTGACTGGGCAGAAGATTATCCTGCAGTAGGTTGCCATTGCTTTCTGCGGTAGACTGGTTGCCGACCAAGGCTATAGAACCCAATCTGTCCTATTATTAACCCATAACTGGAGGGAAGAGATGGATTAATACCTTTCCCAAGGGTCATATATATATATATATATATATATATATATATATATATATTTTAATTCAGATACTTCAATCCAAGGGAAAAAAGCAGGAAGGTAAATTCCAAAAAACCCGATCCTAATTAATATTAAGTACCATGCGCGATACACGCTTTGGGCGATCATGTCTCCAAAGAGACATGACTGACTGGGCAGAACATTATCCTGCAGTAGGTTGCCATTGCTTTCTGCGGTAGACTGGTTGCCGACCAAGGCTATAGAACCCAATCTGTCCTGTTATTTAACCCATAACTGGAAGGAAGAGACGGATTAATACCTTTCCCAAGGGTATTTGCGCATAAGTGAATGCGAGGAATTCAACTGGAATTCGAACTCGGTTCCCCGATTTCTCATTCCGAGCCAATATCCACTGCGCCACAACGCACATCCCAAGGGTATTTGTGCATAAGTGAATGCAAGGAATTCAACTAGAATTTGAACTAGGTTCCTTGATTTGTCATTCTGAGTCCATATCCACTGCACCACAACGCACATCCGCGTCACAACAGCATAATTAATAAGTATTCTTACTAAATTCTTTTTTTATTTTCCCAATAGTATAATTAATAAAAATCAGTAAGAATACTGAGGGAAGTGCTGGTATCCTAAAACAACTTACACCATTTTTTTTTCTCCCCACCAAAAATCAACAACTATAAATCCTAATTCGGGGTGGGGCAGCAAATAAACCTGATTCTGGTCAAATAGCTTTCAGGATTTTACAACTCATTTCTTATTTTACAAAAAAAAAAAAAAAAAAAAAAAAAAATACTGCCTGACTTTAAGAAATCAAAAACCAGATATTAAAATGAAACCAGTTTTAAGTCAATATTATTGTACAGTAAGGTGTCACAGATTTTACAAGTATTGAGATTTACCATCTTCAAATTATACAAGACAAATAAAATGCCAACAAGATAAATAGCTTTTCTGAGATTTCATATTTGGCTTCAAAGTCAAGTCAAAAGATTTAATAAATAACTGATATGAGAACTTATATATAAGAAAAATTAAGGCAGATACGTTATTTCATGGTAACTCGGAAGTATAGGCCTATTTCAGGCGAACCATCATCAGCTTCTGTCTTTATTGTACAAAAGATTTTATTCTTCTATATCTACACCACATGCTTTATATATATATATATATATATATATATATATATAAATAAAAACAGAGAGAATATTCTAAAATATTTTACCTAATTAACATAAAATATTAAACAGACAAAAATAAAGAAAGCAGATTGTAATGTTTATAAATGCCAAAATAAGTTCTGGATTTATAACTGCTTACTTGAGTTTTCATCTCAGTATTTTATATTATATGTGTGTGTGTGTATATATATATATATATATATATATATATATATATGTATGTTATTAAATATAACAGACAATGAATGTCTATTATGTTTAATCCCGAGCCATTCGAAACATCATATTTTGGCTTTATCTCAGGTGAAAATAAAAAAAAAATTCTCCAAGATTTGGATATTTTTTTATTATGCTGGTTCTAAGCTTTCAGCTCACATGAGCCATCTTCAGAGAGGTTACAGGGACATTAACATAAAGGCATCCACCATCAAAGATGATATTACCTTGTGCTGACATAAAACATTGCTTTGCAACGATAAGTCACTGAATAGCAGATGCAGTTTGTAAATTTGTAATGCAGTTCTATAACATAACGTCACTGTGTGAAAGACCGAAGTGTTAACGGAACCATATGTCTAAATGCAATGTAATATGTTGTGACCAGATTGAATGTGATTTTATTAAGTGTGGGTTGTTTTAATTTAATATAGATGGACCCCAATATTTGAAGGTTCTTTTTACTGTGTGAATTTCACATGAAATTAAAACCAAAATATGATGTTTAGAACGGTTCATGATTAAGTATAATAGACATTCATTGTCAGTTAGTTTTCTAAACATATTGTTAAATATATCTGTTGCCTCAATACACTAAATATATATATATATATATATATATTTTTTTTAATTCAGATACTTCAATCCAAGGGAAAAAAGCAGGAAGGTAAATTCCAAAAAACCCGATCCTAATTAATATTAAAAATTTATTTTAATATTAAAAAATGATACAGGAAGAGAGCTCCATGTAATAAAATATTACAGAGCAAATATATATTAAAAAAGGAATAATTCAAAGATGTTGAATGGCCATTTCGATATGAAGATCCCCACGGGGGACGACATCACCTCAGCAACAGAAAAAAACCTTTCAGAAACTGGAGAAAAATTAGTCTACTTTTCCTTTTTAACTAGATTGCAAAGAAATTAAAAAATAAATAATAAAATAAAATAAAAATAAAGGGAAAGAAAAAGAAAAGGAAAAAGAAAAAGATGGAATAAAATCAAATAAATAAGAAAAGAAAAAAATAAGAAAAGAAAAAAATGAAAAAAATAAAAAATGAAAAAATTGACATCGTCAACCAAGACAATGTCAATTTTTTTCTTTTCTTATTTATTTGATTTTATTCTATCTTTTTCTTTTTCTTTTTCCTTTTCTTTCTTTTTTTTTGCGAACCCAGACGATGTCAATTTTTTCTTTTCTTGTTTATTTGATTTTATTTTATCTTTTTCCTTTTTATTTTCTTTTTTAATTTCTTTGCAAATGTATTTAAAAAGGAAAAGTAGACTAATTTTTCTCCAGTTTCTGAAAGGATTTTTCTGTTGCTGAGGTGATGTGTTATCCCCCGTGGGGATTTTCATATCGAAATGATCATCCAACATCATTGAATTAATCCTTTTTTAATATATATTTGCTCTGTAATATTTTATTACATGGAACTCTCCTCCTGTATCATTTTTTAATATTAAAATAAAATTTTTAATATTAATTAGGATCGGGTTTTTGGAATTTACCTTCCTGCTTTTTTCCCTTGGATTGAAGTATCTGAATTAAAATATATATATATATATATTTATATATATATATATATATATATATATATTAATTCAGATACTTTCTGTGTGTGTGTGTGTGTGTGTGTGTATATATATATATATACACACACACACACACACACAGAAAGAAACCAACCATCATCTACCTTAAGTTCAAATTCAAGGAACACAAAAAATTTACAATCGAAAGTGAGATTGAAAATTAGTATGACAAACCATATTTTGGTTGAGGTCTAGAAAACTTGGAGAGAGAGGAAATTGGAGAAGGTAGCCAATATCAGCCAGGCTAGTATAGATGTCAGTATAATGTGGTTTTCTTTGCTTAGAAAGTGGGTGTTGGGGATTTACCACCCTTGGAATTGTCAGAGTGACTTCCAGAAATGTCCAATTCTATTGTTTCAAGTGGAAGGAATTTAATTTTTAAGGGCACCTAACGAGGAATGAATAACTGGTTGACTTGTGTTAACAACAGTAACTCTACAGAGATTTGATCATCCCAGCAATGTTGGATATGCCATAAGAGTTGTATACCCGGTGAGTGCCAAACTCACAGGTATTAGCCTGCAAGATATATAAGGTTGACAGTGTTAAGAAGTATATTGCATATAAACACCCATACTTGTAATTAAATAGGCTCTTATGAAGATAGTGTTAAACTTGTAGAGACAATGATGAATACAACACCTGAATATCTCATTTTTATTTAAAGTTACAAATTATAACCTCCTCCCCTATTAAAAACAAGTTATGAATTAATGGCCACAAAAACCGTGAGAAAATGGATTGAGATATAATCATTAATAAATCATTAAATAATCATTAAATAGAGATTTTTTCCTCTTTACCTGAGCTCTTATTTTAAAAACAATTTTTAAAACTTTACTTTTAACAGTATCAATTAACTTGTTTGAGGTTGTAAAGGAATAAATAATTAAAAAAAGGCAAGAATATTATCATATGTTTTTTTTTCTCGACAAAGTGAAAATAACCACTGACCAAAAGTTAAAAAGGCACATTCAAAATATGAAGGTTGGTAAAAAAAAAAATTTTTTTTTTTTTTTAAAGATGACCAAACCAAATAAAAAATATATATTACTTAAAATATACAAGCACATCCACACAAATATATGAATAGAAAAGTAAAGAATAGATAAGAAAAAAACGTTTCCCTTTAACAAGCCTCCTCAGCGATTTTTGGTCTTAAAAAAAAAAAATCTCTGAAGAAGCTTGTTAACGCGGAATGTTACATTATAGACACTTTTTCTCATCTGTTCTTTACTTATTCTATTCATCTTGTTAGATTTAAATCCATATATCCAACTCATAATTGTTATATAAGAAAAATTAAGGCAGACATGTTATTTCATGGTGAATCGGAAGTATAGGCCTATTTCAGGCAAACCATTATCAGCTTCCGTCTTTATTTTACAAATGATTCGTGTAAAATCCTTTGTAAAATAAAGATGGAAGCTGATGATGGTTTGCCTGAAATAGGCCTATACTTCCGATTTACCATGAAATAACATGTCTGACTTAATTTTTCTTATATTTGCTGTATATGTATTTATATACATATATATTTAGAGATCTTTTAGAGAGTTATTCTACCACTGTATGTACAGGATACTCCTTTGGATTCTTCTATACCCAAACTGCATGCTATATATATATATATATAAAGTATTAGGACAAGAACTATTTTATCTTTTATGAGGCATCAAAATAAAGTTTAAAATCACCCCTGTCCTAACACTTTTGCAAAATACCGGTAGTGTGCAAAAGTATTAGGATAAGGATTTATTTATCAACAAGACAATGACCCTAAACATACTTCAAACTTTTGTAAGACTTATTTAACTATAAAGGAAGAGGAAGGAAGGCTTTAGAATTTGAATTGGCCCCTACAAAGCCCTGATCTCAATCCTATTGAACATCTATAGGATATTTTAGATAAAAAAATTGATAAATCTAACGTTACTTCACAAGACACACTTTGGGAACAAATACAAGCTGCTTGGCAGGAGATACTATTAGATACATTGGAGAAGCTTGTGATGTCAATGCCTGACAGAATGAAGGCTGTGATCAAATCAAAAGACTATTATACTAAATATTAAATTTATTTTGTAGCAAGTATTTTTTCCTTGTTAAAGCGTTTGTTGAATAAATCAAATAAAATTAATTTGTTTATTTTCTGTCAATGTCCCTCATAAAAGATAAAATAGTTCTTGTCCTAATACTTTTGTACAGTACGATATATATATATATATATATATATATAAGGTGCGATTGGTAAATTGTCGCAATTATTTAATTATTTCAAAGCAAAAGGCTATTATACTAAATATTAATTTTATTTTGTAACAAGTATTTTTTTCTTGTTAAAGCATTTTTTGAGTAAATCAAATAATTTAATTAAAGTAATTTTATTTTCTGTCAATGTTCCTCATAAAAGATAAAATAGTTCTTGTCCTAATACTTTTGCACAGTACTGTACATAAATAAATATACATATGCATGTACACGCACATATATAAATATTTTTCTGGTGTTAATAAAACTGTGCTCAATGTAATATAACAGAATTATTAAGTATATATTTGCAAATATACATATCATATGTCTGTAGCATGACTTGGAGTTTAAGCTGCTACCTGTGTAGTACATATGACAATGATGTCTTTATCTAGCTAATGTCTCACCATTTCTCTTTCAGTTAACGTCATGGCTTGGCCCAGCCTACACCATGCATTTACTGTTGACAGGCTATTATCAGGCACAGACACACACACACATATATATATATATATATATATATATATATATATATATATATATATATATATACTAGCAGTATAGCCCGGCATTGCTCAGGTGTAATGAAAGCTTTAAAACTAATCCATGGTCTTGGAGCTCTGCTTAAAGAATATTTGCATGAAGTTTGGTGAGAATCAGATAAAAATTGTGGATTTGTATAAAGGACATACAGACAGATAAACAGACACACACACAAACATCTTGCCTTTTTTATATATATATATATATATATATATATATATATAATCGATTTTCTGCACTATTGTAAGAACTGCAACCTTGAAACTTCTGAATATCGTTTCTTATGTCTTTGTCTATGAGTGAATCAAATTTGATTAAAATCGGAACACTCCTTCTATAACCCAATTTTTTCAATTATCGATTTTCAATATTTATCTGGGGTACCTCAACACAAAACCTAGCTAAGAACACTCGCAGATGCTTACAGTACAACTGTGTAAATTTTCAAGAAAATCAGTTCAGCCGTTTCGGAGTCTATAGGTAACGGATACACACACACAAAGTTTCATTTATAAATAAGTTTAGATATACACACACACACACAGTCCATTGATATTTAAAATCTTCAATATTAACCAAAACCAAGAGACATACCAAATAGATGTTAAGTTGGGAGAAATTAGCATTAAGCCAGTGTAAATAATATGGAAAAAATAATTCAGTGTAAATAATATGGAAAAAATAATTTTTAAATTAAATGTATGAAAAAACTGGTTCATATTTTGCATAGAGCTGTTGGCATTTCCACCTCAATACTGATAACTGTCAAATATATTATTAAATCTTAAGAATCAACAAACTACTGGCCTTGTGATCATCAGTCCAATACTCCACCACATTTTAAAAAAAAAAAAAAAAATCACTTTAAGGTCTGAAACTTTACAAACTTACCCTAAGATTGTAAAAAACTTCCAACCACAGTCAAATGTTTGTACTCAAGATAATTAACAGTTTTTCACAAAATTATTTATCTGAACTCATTCAGTCAGTCAGTTAAGTGCCATACGTGAAACACACTTGGGCAATCATGTCTCTTTAGAGACATGACTGACTGGACAGAAGATTATCCCACAGTAGGTTGCCATTGCTTTCTGTGGTAGATTGGTTACCAGCCAAGGCTATAGAACCCAATCTGTCCTGCTATTTAACCCATAACTGGAGGGAAGAGATGGATTAATACCTTTCCCAAGGGTATTTGTGCGTAAGTGAATGCAATGGATTCAACTGGAATTCGAACTCAACTCCCCGATTTCTGGTTCCGAGCCGATATCCACTGCACCACAACACACATCCTGAATTGTGAATTCATTTAATTGGAGTAGATAGACTAAACTATCATCTGGTTCACACTCCACCCACATCTATTGAACAGGTGAAGAGGGCTCATCCATTGTTCCCTGTTTAGGATGTGGTTTCCGGCTTTCTCTTTCCCAATCTTTTCACTCCTGCGTAGCCCCCTGCACATCAGTGGTGTTACCACCTTGCTCGGGGTGATATGATTAAAAAAAAAAAAAAAAAATTCACAAGAACCAAAGACTTTACATATTCATCCTGTTAATTAAACAATGTAAATTGTTTTTGTTTTGTTTTTTTTCCTGTACACATCTACAGAGTAAAAATTTGTCACCTGATAAAGGTCAGAAAAATGTAAGGTGAAGTTCCCAAACAACAAAAGTAGATTTTACCCAGATTTCTATATTAACAGATTCATCAGAAACAAGATAACAATAGCAAGATCACCTTTTTAACTGGGCCCGCCTCCAAAATCTGGAGGAACAGTCCCCTCCTCCATCTTTCCCACCCTTCGACTGGTAACACTTGTTTTGGCTTCAAGACATTGCTGTCTTCAGGTGCCTACCATGTGTCATTTCAAAAAACACCTTATTTAAAACATTTTGACAGTAAGATATTTTTATTCCAGCCTCCCCCAAATGTGATGAAAAATGTTGTTTTAAGAATTGTTCACAACAAAAGCAGAAAATATCATAAAATTTTACATTATAGGAATTCTTTCTTCTCTTTTGATATTCAAAATAGACATGAAACATTTTCCAGTGTTCTTCTCAATAACGTGATGTCCAATGAATAGGAAAAAAAAAATAGTTTTTATATATATATATATATATATATATATAATTATTTAGTTTTTGGTCATAATTAAATTAGACCAGTACACAGTTGTATTAAAAAGTGTTCAATACAATTATATTGTAGAACTTTTGAATATATATATATATATATATATATATATATTGGGAGAATTGAAATTTATCAGCTGCAGTTTGTTTTTTTTTGTTTTTTTTTCTTAATTTAATTTTGGTTTTCTACAACTTTGAAATTTTTACTAAGCTCATTAAGTTTTAAATAAGGCATAATTCATTATATGATACAAGGTTTCAAAAAAGAAAAAAAACAAGACCATATCTTATATACACAATCTTATTTCTGTTTTACGAAGGAGACGTACATAGGGACACAAGATGTTAATCAGAAAAACAATATCATGTTTAAAATAGTTGCATAGTATACAATGGAAGCCAAAAAAAAAAATTTTTTTTAATTTTTATTTTTCACGAATCATTAATACCAAATCATTAATATTCATTGAGGGGAGGGGATGAATTTGGGAGGGGGATGGGGTTTTTTTTTTTTTTTTTTTTAAATCTCAAGAAGAAAGGGAACCTAGTATATGTAAATTTTTGTTCAAAATTA